>VYXH01007960.1:261642-345725 GCA_013397275.1 Burhinus bistriatus
AAAAGAAAAAGGATTATCTATTGGAACCTGAAAAACAAACTTGCATATGGCTGAAAGAGGAGAATAATAGCTAATGTTCAGTAACTAGAGTAACACCATTTTCTAAAATTTACTGTAGCAGAAAATGGGGGATTTACCGGGGTGCCAGCAGCAGGGACAGAGAAGGGGAATCCTTTTTTCAAATAAAAGATACCATTGGTTGTTTTTTGCTTTTTTTTGTTTGGTGGGTTGTTTTTTTTTGCCAAGGTGCCTGCGTTGAAAAATGACGTGAAAGAAAAGAAAAATGTTTTTCACTTTGGGACTTTCAACGAGAAAACTGAACATTTAGGTTTTCAATGAAAACTCTTTTTTAACAAAATTTAAACAAAATGTTTCCTTTCGTATTGAATTATTCTGAAAGAGGAGGAGAGTAATTTCTCAAGCAGTTCTACTGACAATGAAATTCTTCAGGATTTCACAACATTGCTTCCTACTGTGTTTCCTCCAACTCCAGAGAAAAACAAATGCAAAGATTTGCAAAGCATTAAAATAATGGCAGGCGTATGATTTATTGTACTACGCATGATTTAGAGCACCATGTTTACTCCAAGCTGGTAGCACATCTGCAATGGCATTACATGACTTTTCTCAATAAAAGTAAACAGTGGCAGGAAGCAATTATATAGAAAGGCCCACTAATATAAGGCATGTAGCCTTTAAAAATAAGAGGCATTAGTTCCTACATAAAAGTTAAATCAAATCATGTGGATCACATAGTAATTATTCTTTTTTCAAATCTTGTTAGGTATAAAGATTATTGATACTTGGGGGGCAAACAGCAAGGACATCAACAGCAGCGGCAGCTTCTTCTTTGTCAGATTCAGAAATGAGCCAAATACTACCCCCGTCCTTTCACTGCACTTTACCTGATTAATCTGAACCTCACCAGTTCCTCTCTCCTTGATGCCTACATGAGAATGGCTAAAAGGGAAACAAAAAAACTCGCTCAAAAATGTCTTACTGAGCTTCTTATGGCTCCTGTTGCCAAGGAAACCCGAGCAAATTCCTCTCAGAGAATACCCTGAACTGCTTAAGCCAGCCAGTCTTCAACCTGGTATTAGGAAAGGAAAAAAAGACTGAAAACAAACAGGACAACATGTTTGTAAAGCCCATTGGGGAGAGAGAGAAAAATAAACTACAGGATAAAGCATCTGCTAGCGAAGAATATCTTTCATTTAGGTCAAATCAAGGCTTTTCAATCTCTGTCTATTGTTCCTCCTCTGGAGGAACCCGTTACTTCAGACAAATGGGAGAGAGAATAGGTGTCTTGTTTCAGTTATTGAGTTGATGGTGTTACAAATCATCTGTCTTTTGGAAAACCATCTATTTGTGTTCTCTGATCCTTCATGAAAAGGAAGCTGATTAAAATTATTAACAAAATTATCTTCCACTTTTTATTTTGAAGTGTGATCCTGGCTCAGAGAGGAACAATATCAGTAATTATCACTGGTTTAATCAGATGTCTTTTGTACAGTTTTCTCTCTTCCTCTTCCCTCCTCCCTTTCCTATTTTCTTTTCTGCTTTTTCTGATTATAAATCTCAATGGTTTCATTAAATGTTTAGGGCCAAATTCTGGCACTCTGTAGAGCTGGCAAGAAAACAGGCATATATTAATGTTGCAAAAGCATCTACATTACGAGCCCATGTCCTGGCCAGCCCAAACCCTGCACACTTCATATCCCTCCTCTACAGCATCATTCCCTGAAGGGGTCATTTGTTCCAGGAGCAAGAGTTGATGCCTGGGTTGGGGCGCTTAGAGCCTTGTGTGCATGGCTTATAGACTGTGATGATCACATCTTCTGATCTTCTGGGCCCACCCTTTCTATCCTCATCATCATTGTATGGGAGCGCTCCACTGCCCTGGAATGCACCTCGGTGGACCTGCCACAGCCACGTGAGACACCACACGTGGGCTGAACTTTCTCTCCCTCCTCATCATGAGGAGCAGGATGGACAAGGTGGACAAATACCTGAGTTCAGAACACTGGCACTTGCAAGGGGCAGGAGGAAGACCTCTGACCATCAGAGGTGGCTTCCAAGAGCTCTCATGTCAGGTTAAATCAGGTTTACATCACAGGTTTCAAAGGACTTTTTCTGACTTAATAGGAAACCAAATAAAGGCAATCCATTCTCAAATCAATATAAGAAACCTTCTGAACTGGTGTCTCTTTCTGCCAGACTCACAGCAACAGAGTCTATAAAGCATGGAGTGATCGTAAGACAAAAAGTGGTCAAGGATAATGCAGCTGCTACTTCAAATAATAATTAAAAATGAACTAACGAGTCTATAAAAATACATTTAAAATATACATTTAATTAGACCTTTCTCTCATCTTCTGGTACTGTGGCAGAGGGCTTCTGAGGAACTAGAAAAAAAGGGGTAAATCACAGTGAGTTTGGGAGACACGCCATAAAAGAGCTGGGAACTAAATTGAAGAACTGCTGAGGCTTCCCCAGAGGCCTTAAATAGTCACTTGCCATGCTTATGTTGCAGTCCAGACTTGACATTTTCCACCCTTGCTTTAATGTTATTTAAATAAATATAGAGAGTTTTTTTCCCCTCTGTGAGTTTCCTTAAGGTTTTTTTAGACAGTAGATAAGAGGAAAATGAGCAAGAATGTGAAAGAAGCTGTGTCAGAGAAGCGTGTGAGAGTTGGCAAGAAATCTTTGGCGCTATTGTGATTGACCAGCTAAGAATGCAGCAAGAGCCAAACAGCCCTCTCTGTGGATTATTTCTGCACAGGGTATTCGTGAGTTTGTGCTTATGGAATTTCTGCCTGATCCTTCCATTGGGAAGATGGGATTTGCTCTCCACGTGGATTGGGAGGAAAGTTCAACCGCCCAAACCTTCAGTTCCTGGCAAACTTGTGTACAGTCAGAGCCATCTATGCAGCCTGTCTGATACTGGGGGAAAAGCACATTTTTAAATACACGATAGCTAATCTGCAACTCCATCTGTATCAGTGAGAAAGGTACATTTTAAACACTCAATAGTCAGCGGGTTTTGAAGTACTGGAAGCATATTTTGTTTTTAGTGTATTGTAAAGATTGAGGCAGAAGTGTCTTGTCTATGCAAAAATCTCTATTAGGTGTTGGTTAAATACATCTATAATTAAATATACTCTCTTTTTAAACATAATTTTCTGTATGCAAAGCTAAAGTAAAATTCATAAGGGAAAAGTTAAAGTCAAAAAACTGTTTCTAGTCCCACCCATTCAGAACCATATGATAGCTGTTCTGCTGCTCTGGCTGCTGTAGCCTATGAAACCTGCCAGGGTGTGTTTGATAAGAATGCTCAGAAACCATTTACAGCAATACTAAACTCATCCTACATGCTTTTCTGTATTTCACTTCTCCAAGCTCTGTAGAAACTAAGTAACCAAAAAGCTCCCATGAAATGTCTGCCTCATCTGGCTTTTAGACAACCCTCCTGGAGAAGGAAAGGAGAAATAGTACCCAAGAAATCATTCTAATTCGAGTGAGAAAGGGGAGCAGTGAGACAACAGCAACATTAGCCTTTGCTACCTACAGTTCTTGCTGTCCACAGGATGGGGAGAGCAGAACTGTGCCCCACTCTCTGCCCAAATCCTCTTCATTTCCTTTCACTTGTGGACAACGCTTCCCACTTGTCTGCTCTTTACCTGATGCTCTGAATAATCTCTTTTACCATTACATAAATTTTCCATTTGGAAACAGTCAATTTCTTCCCTAGAGATGATGGAACAGAATATTTTTACAACCAGCAAATTTTGGTTTGATGACCTCTGAAATTCTAACCTGCAGCCTGAAGAAGATCCAACTGTCAATAGTTCTCTCCAGCCCACCTACCCCTACCACCCTTTGCTGGCATCAGCAGCTCTGTGCAGCTCTTCCACTCCCTTGGAGGCAAGTAATGCTGCTGTACCTGGCCATCAAGTAGGTCATATCTCTCTTTTACCTAACGTGGTCATGCATGGGAAGCTGGAAGCACCATTGAGTTAGATACTAAAACTTTCCTTGTGGGTGGCTCAGGGTAGCAAGGGTAGCTCTCCTTTTTGGGACTACATTCCTCCAGGAGAGTTGTTTTAAATTCAGTTTTAGAGGAAGAGAAGGAATACCTTGAGTACTGGAGATGTGCAGGAACTGGTCACAGACAATGAGCCTCCTTCCTGCAAGACATGACTGGAGATGCAGTCACTTTGGGATCAAAATGTCAAATGCCTTTTGATGACATGAACTTTCCTGACAGGTTTGAGGCACATGGCATTTCCAGTCCTTCACATGCAGAATGAAGCAGGAACAGGAACAACCGGGGAGTTCTTTGTTGAAAATGAAAGAGGATAGGAAGGAAAGGAAACATGAGATCCATTTTAAATCATTGGAAGTGTTCACATGTCAAGAGAAAGATGCTGTAAAAGGACTACGTAAAACAAACATTGTCATCTTAGTTACAGAAGCTCACCTAATCCTCCTTATTACTGATGAATCTCAAAAGCATGATTCCTACATGCTTTTAGTATAACTATCAGATAAAACTTGCTTAAAGATTAAAACCACAAGTTTTTTTGGAAAAAAGTACTGATGCACCTTATTCAGTTCAGGTACATATTCCTGGACACGTATAGCCTGGAGCAGAGTGGAAGTGGCGTGGAGCAGGGCCGGCAGTGGCAGGTTTCCTAACCTCCCCAGCAAGTTCTCGAAGGAGTAGGTCTGAAGCATTATCTGACATCAGCACATCTCTAGTATCGGCTGTTCTAATATGCTGTTTATATGTATTTATTACTCCAGTTGGAAGTTGGAAGCACTATTATTTAAGTGCTGTTTGTCTTCCTTTTTATTACCGCAATCAGTAAGATTGATCTTAATTAAAAGTCTGAAGTTCAATGGTAGTTTAAAAAGGAGTACCAAAAGCTTTGACGGCCTCTTGAAAAGGCTACCTGGATTTTGTTTAAAAATTGAGAATGCTGTAGGTTTTTTTTTATTTTGCTTATTAAGTTCTATTTCCATGCCTGGCTTTAAGGGTTACCTTCCTAGTGAAAACAGCTGTGCATGTCTCTGATAAGCTAATGTTGTACTAAAATCCCGGGTGTATTCTCCTTGGGCCCTGTAATGTGTTACAAACCAAGACCTAATAGCAATAGTAATTTTTAACAGTACGTGATAACATGAAATAAATCCGGTACTTTTTAAGTTTACAACTGTATTGTATGATTATGGATTTATGTAGGATTTTAATGTAGCTTAATGCAGCAAAAAAAATGTGCCCAAGGTGTTAAGCACAACAGCAAATATGACAAAAGTCTTCTTTCAAGGCATGTCTCCATTTTAATTTGTTCAGAACAGATACAAATTTCACAGTGTATAGAAATTTAGTATTTATTTCTGTCACATTTCCCATTTCCAGTATTTATATGTCGTATACCCAGTGAACTAAAGAAAATGCAGTAGAGATATCAACCTTACAATGACTGGATTCAGGCCATTGTATAAATGGCCTGTCCTCATCTCAGAAATAAACCATTTTACAATAAAGACTAAAATTAACGGAATTCCATGGTACAGATCAGGGAGTTATATTTATGCACTTTTTTCCATAGCTTTCCATCTTCACAAAAAACACCCAAGGTAAATTTTAGTAGTCACACGTGGTCAAGATCTGAGTGCCCGCAGCAAAGGGTGACCCGTTAGCACTAACCATTAATAGTTCTTTAGTGCAGATTGCTCTTGCGATAGAAACACAGATTCCAAGAAGGCAGGAAACTCAGGTCCTGACTGCAGGAAACTCAAGTCCTCACTGTTCTTCCAGTCACCGCCTTGCTCTGTGGTGGAGAACCACCTAACCTGTCTGGTCTGTCAAAACACTGATCTCTTTAAATAGTCTGGAGGCTCTCGTCTTCGTTCAGCCTCATGGCAACCCTTGTTGGCTTTCGTGTCTAACAGAATTTCACCTCTGTTGCATATTTTGGAAGCAGAAAATATTTTAGTTATTAATTAGGGTAATAATTCCTTTGCAGAGTGAATTTTGAGGAGCGTTTACTTTTTATGTCTTATTAAAGACGTCAGAATGAAAAGAAAATGCAAATTAGCAACTTACTTGTACATTTGTTATTTATTCTTCCTTTAAATGATAATGTGGGTAAAACACCTCATTCTGCACAGAGCTTTCATTTTGTTTTCTGTATTTCACAGAATCACAGGGGTTGTAAGAGACCTCTGGAGATCATCTAGTCCAACCCCCCATTTGTCAGTCATTTTATGTTTGAGTGAAGTCAGCTACAGGAGAAAAACCTGTATCATGCATTTAGGAGGATCCAAGCCCATTTTGAGCTATACACACCCTTTGGGAAATAATTTCTGTAGTACTAACAGAAAAGACAGTGTACTTACAGTATTTTCACTGTCTTGTTTGGGGATTTTATACTCTTTTTATACAGTCTCACAACCTCTGTTGCTGACACTTGAATAATTTATGTACAGATCAAGATGTGCAGGATACCTCCATAGGGCACAGCATAATTCTGTGTCGTTCAGTATGGATTTGTCTGGGTCACATGTGTTCAAAGCCAAGATGCACATAGCTTTCATGATAAGTAAATATTGAGCCTAAAATATTAACATAGTAAAATGTTTATGAGCAGATATTCTGTTTACTCTAATTGAACACTGATGTGATGGCTTGGTGTTCGTCTTTCCTGCTGAAATATGACTGAATATTCAAAATGCATTTTCTAGCATTTCAGGGCTGCAAATCAAGAGAAAATTACTGCAAAACACAATGCCACCCACTTGAAGCTCTCAGGAACTTTAGCATCAAAATGAGAGATACCTCTGTAAAACTAGAGGTATACACTGACTGATTGCTTAACAAAATAAATAGATCAGAAATGCAATCCAGCCAGAAGGGGATACCACCATTCACTCAATAATAAAAAATGTCTGCGTATTGCATTATGCTAGAAATAAACATGAAAGGTCTTCTAGAATGGGTGTAGTACGCAGTAAGTAAAACGGAAATGTACTTTTCCTCAGGAGGTCTATCTAATCTGAGAGACAAACATGTCTATGTGATCCATAGTTGAACCAGCCAAACAATTACACCAGGGATATTTTTTCTCAAGAGGGTAATTGTACAAAAGGGCGTAATGTGCATTCTATATATGTAGCTCACATTCCAAACTGTGTAACCAGGGATCTGCTCATGCAAGAAGGTCCCAGTGGGCATCACCAAGAACGGCAGCCTTCTCTCTCTGATGGTATAGGAAGTAAGAAGAGCAAGTATGATAGAAAAAGGGCAGACAGCAAAGATTCCCAACCCCACAGTCCCAGCTTTACCCCCTCTGCTGCCAGCATAGCCACACATTGGTGCCGGTGATACGGGCTGCGGGGAAGTGCTGCCTGATGCTGATGCCCAAGAGCTTTACTGGGCAGTGAGCTTTGCAGGCAGCAGCCCCAGACTGCCTGCTCGGAGCTTTGCTCCATGAAGGTCAGCCTCTAACTCGAGCCTTTTTTCCAGTTTCACTTAGCCTACCATCCCTGTTTTATCACAGGGCAGTATCACTAGGGCTGCAGCAAGTATGTTTTGGTATCTGTAGTAGACGCTGCTGTATGTTTTCCCAGTAACAGGCAAGTAGGGACAAAGGTTCATCAGTGAGTAATGAATCAAATGCTAAGGTGGAGACAAGATTTAATTGTTTAAACATAGTCATTGCAGGCATGTATCAGCCTTCCCTTTGAAATGCACTGAGCTACAGACGATGGGCAAGAAAATTTTGGATTTTTTCAAATTAAAACTTGATCATATCAGCTGCTCCCAGTCTGAGCAGTTACAGGTTCTTTATTTTACTAATTATAAGAGTAATTATGCCATTAGTTCTCAGAAAGTAATTTTAATAATTAGGTCAAACACAAAACGACTCCAATCTCATGACATACTAATTTAAATTGTTTGGATATTGTAATTTAGTAGGAGGAGTCAGTGGTAGAGTAATTTTGGGGATTGTAAGAAGGAAAATACAGCTGGAGAAATAACAGAAGATGAATTCTCTGTCAGAGACGTTAGTTAAGTTGTTTCTTGAATGATGTTAAGTGAATAACATTAAAGCTATTTGATAGTGATGACAGATAAAATTATCATGTATTGAAAAATATTTTAAAGATTTGGTTCAGAGGCCGTAATTTTGAATGAGCGTACCAACCCCCTTTCTTTATTACTGTAGCAGAAGAAGAAAACATTTTCAATTCACCCATCTAATTTTCTTGAGAAATGAATCCATTCATATCTCTGCATGATATATGCTATTCTTGAATCCAGTTTCTAATCTTAGTTGCAACCTCATAAATCTTGAACAAAATTTACAGACATCAGGGGGCTCAGGCCACCAAAGCCAATTACATTGATGTAATATCTATGTAGGTGAGATACTTGTGACAAAAGAAGAAGAGAAAGGAAGGGGAGAGACCGTTCAGCCCCGGACAGGAAATGAAAGCAGTGTCAAAATCACTCCTGACCTGGCTTCTAGCAGTCTCCCTTTATCAATACCTCTATCCATTCACGTCCAGACTTTTCTATTAGAAAGAGATTTCATTCCAGTGCATTTTTATGAGACTGCTTGCTCAACAGAGTATTCTTCAGTGAAAGTATGAGTGAGTAAGGTTATTGGTACGGCATGGCCCTGGACTTTTTTTGACTAGAAGATAGAAACATGCCTGCAAAAGTCCAAGAATGAAGGAAAGTTATTTTTGGCCAACCATGTCTAACATGACCTGAGAGCCTTCTGGTCTTGTGCCTTTGCCAGGGTCAATAATCCAGTACCTGCCTCACTTCCCAGCAAATCCCATCTAAATCCAATCAATACACATCAAACCTTTCTGATCACGATGAAGCAGAAAACATCTCTCTACCCTATCAAATTAATCAGAATTCTTTTCCCTGAAATCCTTAAAAGATTGAGAACAGCCACATAGAGATCACACATCAAGCAGTTCTTAACGTCATGATCCCACTGCCTGCATCTACCAAAAGATGGAATGCAACAGCTATCTCCTCTAAAGCTTTGCTGACATTCAAAGTTTTCTTGATTTATTTACCCCTACTGAGGGTGCACTGGAATGGAAAAGCAGGCACACAGGCATTTTGCTTCACACGTAAGGAATAGAGAAGATGAAACTTTGAAATTCCATTTTGTGAAATTCTTTTGCATTATTTTATTCAAGCAGTAAACATTGTGGTATAAAAATAATCTTTACATGGAAAACATATTCTTTCCAGCCCACAATACCCTCTTAATTTGACATTCTAAGTTAAAAATGAATAGGACTGGAGGCTTGGTCAAAGAACATATATTTTTACTGACATAACAGAAGGTTGCTGGCAAGTTTCATTACATTTATTACAACTATGATTGTCCTTAAAAGCATATTGGTAAACAGTGTGATTTTAGAAATTAGAAGAAGTAGTCCTGTGAAAGTATAAGAAATTTCTGCATTTCCAATTTGTTAAATAAAACAAGTGATTTTAGTCATTGGGTTAATCAGTACAAGACACTATTCAGAGCTTGGCTAGTATTTCTTGAAAATTCTAATTCTTTAAAATTTGATAGGAAAGATTAAAATATATGTTACTTATGGATCAGATTAAAAGTTTTCACATTCTCACCAATATTGTTTCACATTTTTTGATGGACTTTTTTTCAAAAATATTTGAAATTCAAGAAAGTCTTTGAGTGATTAGTTAGAGAAGTTTATACATTTATCTCTGCAAAAATGTTCCTAGAAACAGTTTTTCTACTGCCTGTACAAAGTACTGAATTTTAAACTAACACTGATGAGACAACTGTGGTTGGAATTGTTTGGGATTTTTACTGGTTAGAAGGAATGTTAGTACTGGTGAATTTTTAAGCATATCTACACATAACAGTTATCCCATTTGCAAATCATATGCAAAAGAAACCCATTTGCATGCAGTATGGAACGTGAGATTTAGACCAACTATGAATCCCACAAAAATCCCATGTTGCATTCCACAAAAATAAAGATGTTTAGCCACTGCTTTCATTGAATTAATTACTTATGTTCACAGAAACACTGACCATACTTTCAAAATCTAGTGAAAGGATCCTTCTAACTGGGTCAGTATATCTCCTCTAAAATAGCTTTGCAGGATTGCTCCCATAACTACTGTTATATTTTTGGAACAAGTGTTGCGGTCTTTATACAACAGAATCCAGATTCATTGTACATAGTACAAGGACCTGTGAAAAAGTACCTTCCAGCCCATTCCGTGGAGCGGAAATCTCCCAGGGGAAAGTGAGTGGTGCCGACATCACAGCAATTGTAGTTTCCACTCAAGGGTTCTATAGGAATTTTGCTGAAGTAACTTTTTTTTTCTCTCAAAGTCAGTACCTCACTTCTTGGATAACCTTGATCACACTTGTGCAGTATTCCTTCCTCTGTCATTCCTCAAAGAAGAAGAGACAGTTTGCCATAATAATTTTCTAATGTTGCAGCCTTCTCTTTAAATCTCTTTCATCTGCTGCAATTTAGACTGTATCAACAGCTAGACTAAACTCCAGCCGTAATCCATCTTCTGTCTTCTTCTGAAGTCCCATTTGCAGTGGTTATGTTGGTGACCAAGATATGAATATTCTGAGATGCAACTTGTCACATGTCTCATGGCATAAGCTTTTTTTTTTTTAAATTTTAACTTCAAAATGTTCTATTTCTCTCTCATAGTTGGAGCTAAATCAACATGGATTCAAGACTTCCGATTAGCAACAGACAGCAACAGCAAAAGTTGGAGGAGCAGGGATTTCTATTAACTTTAGAGATCGTTTAGTCATGAAACTCTTTACCACAAAGTGTATAAGGAACCAATCAATTATAATCAAGTAGTTCAGAGGTCTTCCTAAAAGAATCTGGAACTGGAATAGAAAAAGATATTCAAAACCCTCAAGTGTATTTTGGATAGAGGCAGAAGGCATGAAAGTTATTTTGCTTTTTTGTTGTAATTAATAGCTACTGAATTTTGCAAATATATTTGTGACAAACCTTTTTCACATATCATCATGCCTACCTTGCAAGACTTAAGGCAGATACTCCCTAAACTCAGGGTTGTGAGGGACTAGCTCTGGTTGGAGCATCATATACCTTCCAAAATGCCCTCCCAGTTCTGTTGACCACAAATTCCTAACTGACAGCAATTGATGGTGGAGATCTCAAGAGGTTACTGTATCCAGCTCTCACTGCACATCCTAATTCAGTTTGAGTCACCTTCACCTATTCACCACAGCCCCTGAAGTTTTCATCATCACATCTTTCTCTCATGCCTTCTAGCTTCTGGACCAACATTTAAACTAATGCTTGTTTAATACTTTCTGGCATGCTTCTCCTCAGTGGTCAGGGTCGGTGACATACGCAGGCAGTGTGTCCTGAGGCACACTCTTTCTCACTGCATCAGTTCTCTCTCTCCATCACTTCCTCTGTCTTTCTTCTTTGGTGGTTGATAGTTCCAACAGTAGGGAAGAAAGCTCTGTTCACTGCCTTCACCTATTTTGCTCTTCTTTCTTAGTGTTTTAGTTGTGGTAAGGAACAGACTCCAAGACCTTTCCAGAAGAGCCTTCAACTTAAGCTTCCATGGTTTTCCTAAAGGTCCTCAGCCCTATTGCATGCCTTTCAAGAACAATCATGACTGGCTCAGTTTCAGGTCCCGTATACTTTTGATCTCAAGAAGAACATCTTTTGGTCTATCCTGATGCCTACTGTAACCTCAAAGTAAAGTAGGCAAGTAAGGTCTTGAGCATGATAGCATATGCATAACAGGCTGGATGTTGACTCTCCACATTTATCTGCATTGCACAAAACCAAATAGTTTCATACTGAAACTTTTCTGGCCAAATAGACCCACTCCTCCACGTGGGTAAGATGCATCAAAGCACTGCTTTCTGCTATACTTTTAAGCAAGGTCTTCCTGGACTGCCAGCCCCCATACCCTGAAATGTTACAAATAATTTGACAGATATTTCAGGTATCCTAGTCTTGAAGATTTCTGTGTTAACAAACACATCTGGCATCATAGGGGAAAAAAAAATCAATTCATTTTGATGATCTGATGATTTCCTCTCGTCCAGAAGAAATAAAGTCATTCTTTTTTTGGTACAGCCTTAAAATACAATAGTTCCAACCACCAAGTGACTGCTTTCAGAACATTTAATGTAAGAACATAACTGTATGCTTCAGAGCTGCAGTCAGTATCCAGTTCCTCCATCATTCAATGCAGCTGGCCCCGGCCTTGAGGCTGCAGACAGTCCTGGTCTCACTGGAATAAAGGTCTGTGTGCTCTGGCAGTTTGGGTGGGTTTATTGCAATTTCACAGTTTTGCAACAGTTTTATTATAGACTATTGTCTGCATGGGGCAAAGAGGAAGTTCAAGAGAGAGATAATCAGGACTTCTACTGGGCTGGAGATGCTTCCTGCAGCAGTTGTCCTTTAGGTAGGATACAACACATTTAACTCTGCTATAAATGGTTCAAGATTTATTAGGAACAGGCAAATGTCATTCACTTTATGATGCAAAAAGTACTTCAGTACTCTTGTAATATTCATCACCACTTTTGTGTGGCATTCATGTGCTCTCTTGGCAACTAAAGGACAAACAGAGAAAGGCAGCTTCTCTGCCCCAAGGAGCTCACGATCTAGCCTTGCAAACAGTGTGCTGAAGGTAGTAATGTCCCAGAGAGAAAGCAGAAGAGACATCAACAGAATGAAGCAGCTATGCGCTGACAACCAGTTCACACCCCAGCAAAAAGACCAGGTAGAACAGTTTATGCTGCCTTTTACATTTTGGAAAGGACAGAAACTAAAGGTCTGGCAACTAGCTTCTTGTAGGCTTTCATGGAAACATATTTCTTACTTACAGCCTTGATGTCCCAGGATCAGTAGAGTGAAGGCCATCCAAACCCTTAGAATCCATCATGATAAGAAAGTGCTTCTTAGAAGGTGTTCTGGTAATATTCACACTATTGCACCTCTGTTCCCCCTACTTTGTCCCAGTACAAAGGAGAATAAAGTTTACTATTCCAAATGTGGGTATTGTTGTCTAAAGGGCCACAGCAATGTTGCATGAACTGTTTGCAGGCTTTTTGCCAGGCAGTTTTACAGAAGCTGGCAATAGCACAGCAATGACTTGAATCTATTTCTTTGGGAATGAATTCATTAGAGTTCACTCACATCATATTTTGAGCAATGGAGGGAGTGTTTTGCAAGTTTTTAGAAGTACTTAAGAAGTGCCTCAAGTCAGCATAAAAGAAGTATGAAGAGTTAATTCCTAGGCTCTCCCGTATTCTGATCTATAAGAACAATAGTCCAAATTAAAAACTGAAAGCACTTTTTAGCTTAAACAGAGTTAATCTTAGCAATTTGGTTTTGCTGTGCCAAATTGTTGTTTGGATTTTGGGGTATAGTTTTCTTTTGCTTAACTAATTATTCCCTGGTTATCCTTCAGAAAAGCTGGACATTTTCCATTACTCTGAACTACTCACGATACGCTAAAATACTGGTTCATCTCAGCATCTTGTCTAGCTATGTGGGATTTATTCCTCCAGACAGATGAAATGGAGATCATTGTATCCTTCTATTTTGTTGTTATCCATCATTGTGTCTTATTTAAGAATGTAAATCCAAGTTGCTATGGGTCCTCATTCTTTATTGCAGCTTTGCAGGCCATACAGAGCTCTCCAAATCACAATCTCTTAAGTTCTGCACTTCAAATAAAGCCAAAAAACACTCTATACTTCTAAAAATAAGAACAAGCTTTTCTTATATGAAAAAAAGACTGCATCTGACATCTGGCTCTGTGACCAATGCACCACATCACATCCTATATCACATGATGTATCACATACTTACCGGGTGTAATTCCTTAGCCCATTCTCTTTCACATAATAGGATTCAATAGAGGACATTTCTTCGGTGATAAAGGAAAGGTTTCTTCAAGATGGTACCTCATTTAAGGGCCACAAATACTTACAGCAGACTCTGCAAGTGAATAGGACTGTCGAAGAAAACAGCAGAATCACACAGCTAATCGCAGCAACTTCTATCTGAGAATCCACTTAATCTGAGAATCCCCATTTATTCTGACACTGATCATTCTATTCTGCATTGGTCTTTATGGCGACTTCACCACCATAGTGACTTCCAGTTTCAATGGTGGTGATGAAGAAGATGGTGGAAGTACCATAAAGACTAATGTATTAAACACCATTTGTTTCCTACTAACAAGAAAAAGTGAAGTGGTTTTTAAGGTGAGGAAGCGGTAAAACACTGACATTAAGTCTATTACAGAGCTCCCCCTAATGGTATGTCTATAAATATAGTCACACATTGATGGAGGTTCCCAGGTGCTGCCTTCCTATTTCTGCAGTAACAAAGACTATTCAGACCGGATCTGTTTGTAAATTCCTCACGCTGCATCCCCTCCCCTCCAGAAACAGCTTATGGGTACTACAGAGCAAGGCCCATGTTTTTGTCATTAGACTTCAGAGATCTCTCTCATCCCTGAAGATAAATAGGCTAGTTCTGGTGGTGGTACTGAACCATGCCATTGTTGAAGGCCTCATAGTGAGGAGACAACGGAATAAATATTAAGAGCATTTGTTGGGTTGTTGTTGTTGCTGCATTTTCTCTCAGTAATCGCTTTGCCATGTAGAATAAACTAGCTCATGATTTTTGAATCCTTGAGCTTGGCAATGCTGTTAACATGTAACAGAATTTGTATCTGATGGTCCTCCAAAATAAACTAAATGTATGTGAAGTGACAGGGGAACTTGGTCATCAGATGCAAATTCTCCACTGCAGGCTAACGCTATTGCCAAGGCCAAGTACTGAAAAATCATGAGCTGGATCCCCTAAAATCACAAAATTCTCTTTAAAATCATGACTGTTACATAAACAAGCACATTTTGGTTTTGATTGTTTTTTACATTGTCTAGTGGTCCTTGGAGCCTTCAGGCGACATATGAGTGATGCTTTTTATTTCCAGATCTTTCCCACAACATATGGCCTCAAAACATTTTTCTTTAATATATGAATACTGACATTTTAACAAAAATCATATGATCCCTCCAACTAGGCCTTTAATGAAGACACCAAGACCCTTGCAATAAAATTAGGCTAGGGAGAATTGCATGGTCTGAACATAGGGCTACTAAATAAAAACTGAATTATAATCCTATCTGAGACAAAAGTCTTTACCTCAATTCCCAGACAAAAACCTTTACCTCAGTTCCCAGACAAAAATTTTTGCCTCTAGTTCAACTTCTGTATCTGTGCAACAGGATTAATAGTACTTTATCCCAGGGCTTAATGCATATGGTGATTTTACCATTTATCTTACTCAAATATCTCTAATGCAAAAAGGCTTTCTAAATTCTATATATTATTATTCTATATTGGTCTATCCCCCAAGAAAAAAGGCAGTTGTAGCATACATTCAGGTTTTTAATTTTCCTAAGCAACATGCCCAGGAACAACTTCTTTTCGTACAGCTGGGACTGTGGAAAATAGCAGTCGGGGGGTACTGGACCCAGCATCCGTGGGATGCCTGCACCCCGTTCTGCAGTCACCCCGGCCAGCCGAGCTCCCGGGGCTGGCTGGCTGGTGTGGGGCAGCTCTGCCTGTTGGTGCTAGTGGAATATTCCATTATACATTAAACAATGTTTTCCAAAACAGATGAGTTATTTCTTACTGAAAACAACAACAACAACCCAATCCCCTGGAAGAAAACTTAAATAATTTGTATTATCCAAATAGTAGGCACAGACTATCAATGCAGTTTCATTCACGGTGTTGTTGCCAGAACCACACCTAACGAGCTCCTGAGGTGATATTCATGCCCTACTATGGTCCCATAAGCATAGGCACTAATTTACCACGACAAGCTATAGTGATTAACTTCAAATGACTGACTAAAATAATGTGGTGAGATACTTCTGGGCCTGTGTCAGAACAAGAGGCTAACCAATAAACACTGGCTATCGTAGTTTGCATTTAGATCGCTCCCTTCATCCAAGGCACGTTATAGATATCAGAGGGTTTTTGCCTCACCCTTGACAGACAGATAAAATATCGTTTAAGAAGCTCCACAGAAAGTGAAGTCAGGCATCTCTATTTGCTATTAACAACCCAAGCAAGTGGTTCAGGGTCCAGTGATTCTGTCACCCATGTTTCCCCAAATAACCAAGCGCTGCAGTATTGCTTCAGTTTAAGCACCCAAGTTAGAAATTGCAGTCAGAGTCATTTGCACAAGATCATTAGCGAGTGACTCCCTTAGTCTGCTAATGCCCTGGTTTCATACCCTAACCACTAACTCCTATAGGAGATGTATTACTGGTTATCATAGAAGTCAAGTACATGATTCACACTTTCTGCAAAGTTTCATTTTATTCCTGAACAACTCAACTTTCATTTTTTGCGATTTTCTGATGTGAACCAACATAAATCACTCTTTAGAGCTAGGGACACGTTTTAGGAGGGCAACTTCCCCTTTATTTTGACTTGCATTTCTCCCAGGGGCATATCTGAAGGAAGTTACTGTACACATGGTGGATGTGGGATTTAGTAAATAGGAAAGACATGAAATTTAAGTGATTTTTGGCACTTATCCCTTTGTAAATGTTAGGGTTTTTCCCTGCAAAGGGTGTGTAACCCTTAGTGAATCAGCCTTTTAGTGTTTTATTTGGTAACAGACTTAATAGTATGTTGTACAGTGTCTAAAGGCTTAAGATTAAAATGATACGTATCCGGTAAAAGGACTAAGCTAATCCCCACCAGCTGGAATACAGTGCTGAGGGGCCCTGCTTTCTGGATGGATTTTACATTGGAATTAAGACCTCTTCTTAAAACAAATGAAAGAAAGTTTGCAGAAGTGAAGACATACAGTAGTACAGCAAAACGAAGTTGCAGCAATAAAGCTACAGAAACCCTTCTTTTGACTGGCTCCAATCTTCCAGACTAGCTCAGACAGAGCACCAGTCCCTGCTTGCTGCAAGGCGGGGGCAGACAACCCTCTCTCTGCTGTGTGCAGGCATCAGTCTAATAAAAAGCCTTCTTCCCGATTTGGAAGACGTATTACTTTTGGATTCAAACACTTCCAAAAATATACGAGATGTAGAAAACACTCCTCATTTGCCAGAAACACATTGGAGTTTTGCTTACATTACATTCTTTCCTCGTATATGTTTGAAAAAAAGAAAAAGGGAAAAAAAAAAAAAAGACCGTAATACACTGAACTAAAAACTTTCATCACAATGATAAGATATAACGTCGGGCAAAAAGAGCGGGAGACAGCTCAGTCAATACTGTCTTGAAATCTTCTTTTACACCTCTTTCCGAAGTATAAATATGGACCTCATCCAGTTTTCCCAATCTGAACGACTTTGGCTGGGGGAGGTTGGTATGGAAGTCATTTCCCTTTTAGGTGCAGTAGCTGCTTTCCACAGACTCAACAAAGACATGAAATATCATTAACATCTGATTCTGAAAGGCTGACAACCACTTCTTTGTTTTACACAGCCGTCCGGGGAAAGCTGCTGTGTATTACCATATCGCTAGCGAAATTATACCTATTAAGCTCTGATAGGAGCTCTGGAATATTTCTCTCGTTTGTTCTGGGATACAGTGATTGAATATGTGTATTGTTTTCACAATAGGCATTTCATAATTTAAACAGATATTATGCATAAACACTGCTTCATTTAAGGGTGAGCGCTGCTGGGCCAGACTCCTAAGCCTGGCTGACCTGTTTGGGTCACAGTTTCAAGGACAAGGGCTAAAAAAAACATATTATAAAGCCAGAAAGGAGTGAGAGAGTTTGTCCAATGGGTGCTGAATCATAGTAGATAATAGTCTTCTCCGTCTTCAAACAAGCTGGAAGGCTCTGCAGGCCTCAGCAATGCTTCTCTGCTCCGTGATAGAGGGAAGCAAGTTGAAAGTCTTGCCTGGGGGATTTCTCAGCTCCAGAAGTCATTGGAAGAGAAATAGGGAAATGCCATTTTTTATGTGTTCTTATTTCTAAAAAACAATCAAAGCATTCCTCTATGTTATTTTAAAAGGTGCAAAAAGCATCTTTGTTTTCCTCTAATTCTCTCTAACAGCCCATCAGGATCACGCTATTAATGTTAAAATGTTCTCTCAGAAAGTAAACTCCTTGGTCATATACAAGTATAAGAATTGCTACTTTTTTTTTTTTGGTTGGTTGGTGGTTTTTTTTTGGTTGACTGTAAGAACAGAAAATAGAATTTTCAAGTAATGGAGGTAGCTATTTTCAGAACTGAGCAAATCAGTGCGAGTGCTGATTATTTTTTAAAATACACATAACTAGTACAAAATAAACCTAATACTGTAAATAAAATGTTTTATTTGAAGGAAAGACTTAAATCTGCAGGCCCAAACCAATCCAATTATAATCTCTTTCAGGTTCTGAAAGCTTGTAACAAGTATAAACAAAAACTTCCCTGTTCCTCTGTCAGGAAGGGTAGTTAAGCTCTGCTATCACCCCCGTTTTACAGAGAAACTGGTCTCAAAGTGAGGAAACGTTTTGGTGCAAGGTCAAAAAGAGTATTTGTGTCAGATCTGGGAACAGAACTGTTATCTGCTGCCTTCTAGGCGTTTGCTTTAACCGCATCCTTTCTTCCAATACACTGCAACATTTTTTCACCCTCAAAACCAAGTATTTCTTTGCTGCTTATTTTTCCCTATAAGGCACCTGAAATCTAAACTGGAAAAAAGGACTGTAAAAACCTTGCACAGGGCATTTATGTCCCTCTGTTGTTCATTTTTATTCAACATGCTGGTGAAAACATCTCCTGGAAATTCACCGGAATGATGCATACTGAAGTGCTGCACGAAGATACCTACCACTACTATCACCAAGTGGCATGTTCCTTTAGGAATACAAGCAAATACTCTGTATTATTGCTATGCTTTGCTATTTAAAATTCAGTCCTTGGTGATATTTGCAGGGAAGGCAATGAAAGCGGTGGGGGATACTCTGGCAAAGGCTTGGCTCGTAAGACATCTTGTGCTCACGCAAGCAGGTAGCCCTGGAAGAGGCACTTGCCCCTGTACAGCGCAGCTTCCCCTCTCCCAGAACTACCGTGTGTATGTAAATAAGATAAATTACGTTTGGAATGTAACGTTCCCGCACCACTTTTTTTTCTCTGTTTACTGGAAGCTGTCCTTCAAAGAGCTGGTTTTCCCTTGGAAGGAAGGTAAGCCCACTGTCAGAGAATGTTGGGAGAAGGTGTTAGTTTAAATTCATACTCATGCTGCCCTCACCTGAAATATAATTCCAAGATCAAATGCGATGTATTTGATCATATTTGGCACATTTTAATGAAAAATAACCAAAGCTATATTTTGAACTTTCTGTTAGTTTATCTTAATGAACCGTCTCCACTATTTTGATAGATATGTTTATGTCTTTCTCAATCAAGGAAAGAAAAAATAAGAACAAGACGTGCTTTTCATACTCTCACGCCATCCCTGGTTTCGCTCACCTCACTAAACAGACCATTTACAATCACTTTATTAGCCTCCTTGCTGCCATTGTATTCCAAAAGCCCTTCCACTCCAGTGTCTGCCTTTGCCTGGTGTCAGGCTGCAGCAGCTCCGAAGTCTCAGAAATTGCTGCTAGTAACTCGGTCACTGTAAAATTTTTGAGACAGTGTATTAAGCTGAGGTAAAGTGTGCACAGATGCAGTGCCATTGGGGTTTTTCTACCTGCTTAGAGTGGCTTTTAATTTGCTGCATTAATTTAATAGCTGATTTAATAGGGATTTTAATGCAGGGGATTTTCATGTGGAGTTTCTCACTTGCACTACAAATTACATTGAGGTTTGTGTACAAATACAGTGATTCTCCCCCAGTTTGGTAGTATGAAATCTAAAATACAGGTCAGGTTTTTGAGGAGTTTCTCTGCTTAATTTGTGACTTTAAAAATCTCTTGGAAAATTTCTGCATTTTGCACTAGATTTAAACAAAAAACCCGTGAACAGTACAGTTTATTTTTTTGATACCATGTTTCACACGTCCAAATATCCTGATAACAGACTCTCTGTTAGGACTTCTAACCTTAATTGCATGGGTAGTGGGAAGCACTATCTGATTGTGGAAATAATAAATGTTTTTCCCTTATTTTTAGATCTCTCACTTTATTTGACTTAGCAATTTGGCCCGCTAATATTTTTACCAGAAAATAAAAAATAAAAAATCATGTTTAAATCTTTTTTAAAGCTGCTGCCACTTGTACTTAATACAATTAGCTTCTCTGAAAAGTCTATCTAAATTCCATTAATGCTTAGCCTATCTCATTAGTTTAAGTTCTTCTTCTCCATTTGTCTCAAACAGCCCTGGAGTTTTAACCTTTTTCTGACATGTGTTTTCCTTTACGGAGTCTCTTTCCTGGGCACAGTTGTGCATCCATGTTGGTGGCACCTGAGCAGAGGAGAACAATATGGGAGGGAGGATTGATGTGACCAGACAAGCGAAGCGCCTACCAAGGAGTTCCACACCAAAATACTTTGCAGATGCGGGTGCAACTTCAAACTAAACAGCAGCAGTTTGTTTAAAGTACAATACAACTTAATCCCATAAATATTAAGGGCTTTGTTAGGCTAAAAGATTGTAGGTGCGAGGCCAGTTTTTCTGGATGGGATCTCTGCTATATTATGGGTTGTTTGGTTTCAGGACAGGAGTTCCTCGCAGTTAAGAGATCAGCCTAGTCCGTCATTGCCAGCACGTGGGATGACAGGATGCAAGCAGCTCAGTCGTATCTCCGTTATTTTTTGGTGGATCAAACCTCAGTCTTTGATCGGGCTGAAAGTAAAGCCCACGTGCACGGCATCGTTCTCCTTAGCTAAATATTTTCTCTTCTCCAGCAGGCTGTAAGGCAGAGGAGCCAACAGGCATCCTCAAACAAGCAAGGGAAAAAGTGAGATTTCTTTTGGTCTGGAATACTGGCTCTCCAACGGCAGCGATAAGAAGAAAGGTGGTGTGACGTGTTCAGCTGATGCTGTTTTGCTGGAAACAGCTTCCTAACATGTCCTGATCAGTAAAGCTTTGAGAGGTGCCTGAATCCCTTCATACAAAAGTGGGAAGTCAGTTAGAGCATGGCAGTTTCATGGCACAGTATAAAACTTGTGAAAATGTTAGATAAGAAGGGAAATTGCCACGGAATTAAAATTCGACCTCTTTCATCCCTTTGCTAGCAAAACCTCTCAATGCTGCCAGAGAAAATGAATCGACAGAACACAATTTATAAACACACAAAATCAGCCAAAACTGATGTTAAACATTTACCAAGCTTTCAAAATAGAAGCAACACTTAACATATCGATAGTTAACAGGAAAATATACTTTAAAACTTTTTTTTTTTAATGAGCAGCTCCAGGGAGTAAAATATTTTGGGTATTTTAGGAGTAAGTTACAACCTAGGTGAATCTGATAGGGTTTCCTTTAGCTGGAACCAGGTAGGAGCTATGTATCAGAAAGGAAGCTGTAACAGAAGGTACTGTTATATGGATGGAACATACATCAAGTGTTTATTTTTTCAGATTGAATATCCAGTCCCCAAGGTGAAACAATAATGAATGACATCTTACAGACTGCCCAGACATATCTTATGTTGCACTTATAGATAATATGTAGTAATTTGATATTAGTACTCATAAAATCTTATGTTCGTGGAAACCAAAGAAAAAGAAACTGCTTTGCTCGAGTTAAGTTTCAAGTTAACAAGATAAATGTTTATTTTTTTTTAATTCATGATTTGTATTTTAATTATTTTTGGATATATTTCATTTTATTTATGATGTGCTGGGTTTTCACATTTATGTTTTTGTTTCAATACACTTGGACAAAGTACCATATAGTTTGATTTCATTTTAAACCCTTAAGTTACTCCTTGTGTGAGAGGCAAAAACCACACAGGTCTTGATTTTCAGAGCCTGGGTAGGGAAACAGTTGTGCTCGCACAGACACTATTAGTCTGCGAGACACATGCTCTAGCATTTGGTCTCCTAAAACTAGACATTAATCTTAATATTAATATTGATCAAAAAAGGAGGACTCTGCCCATGAAAATATTTTGAAAAAAAATTAATAGTTTTTCAAAAAGTTTTTCATAGGGTTATTTTTCCTTAATTCTGACAAAAAGTCAATGTTTTCATGGAAAGGAAACATGACTGATTAAAAAAAGTGTTTCCTTGGAAAAACACCAAACTAATTTTATTTCATGAAGCAAACCATCAGAATGTCCAGACCATACCTTTGCACAAGTGTTTGTGTACACTGAATACCAGCCTACCAGGAAATGCCCTTATACTATAGTCTGCAGACAGGTAGATAGGTTTGTCACATGAAAGATATAAGGCCTGGTAGCAAAAAGAGAAACAATATTTGTTTAGATTATAAAATGTCCACTACTGGGAACGAATCCAAGCCTCAAAGTAGCTTCAAAGGAATTAGAATGACCACTTTGATTTCCTACTACTAAGTAAATGGGTCATGTCGTTATAACAGTCTGACCACTGTCACAATAAAAGCAACTTATACCTCTCCAAAGAACCATATAAATTCTTAAACCTACTCAAGACATTAACAACTGTAAAATCCATGGGCAGGTACAGGTCTACTGCTAGCTGTTGTTGGTAAATCTGTAAATGATGTGAAAAAGGCAAACACTTTCAACAGTTTGCATCTGTAAATAAGCTGTAAGGCATATCAGTGTCATGTAATATTATTTTGGAACAGAAAATTACTGTCTGTAACGCTGAGGATACTGGGCTGCCAGAAAAATTAAAATTTTTCCAAGATGCAGACCTTAGTGATTCACGTCTAAGAGTCTTCAAAGAGTTAGTTAATTAATTTGCAGAAGTATTTAGACAAGGGAAGTAACAAAGTAATTTTAACTTTACTTCTGAGAGTGTGATGTCCAGAACATGAGTTTACACAAAATGAAGGTGCAACGTCCAAGCAATGAAGATAATCAAATTGTTGGTCAGTTTATTAGGAGAACTTGATATTTTTAAAAATTATAATTATACATATTTTTCTAAAGCAAACATTTATCTTCAGGTTAGGTGACTGCACTTCTCTTCCCTGGGCTTGGGGATCCCTGTATATCCCTTTCAGTTATGGGTCATGGTATGAACATTCCTCTCTCTGAATGTTTGTTTCTTTGCATTTTATGTCTCTCCTTTTACAGTGATGAAGGCAAAGGAACTCAAGCTGTTGTGAATCCAAATAATTATATGTACAATCTATATATAGAACCAAACAAAGTTTATGCGTTAATGGATGATAAAAGAAACTGAAGATGAAACCCCCAGCTTATTATAATGTTGTCTCACATAATATTAGTAATACTTGGCACTCACTTCATGTTCAAAGCAATTCAGAAATATTAAGTAATTAACCTACATACAATTTAATGCCTTCTGCCAAGATAGCTGTACACAAACAAGTAACTAGAAGAAAAAGGAACTAAAACCAGATTTAATCTGAGAATATGAATAGCAGTTATAATAATCTTTCTTTTCATTTTTCATCTGGAGTTTTGCCAAACACATTTTACTTTTTCTTTTTTAATGAACAGGAGACCAAAACTCCTGATTCTTAATTGTTCAGGAGTCACACTGAACTCATGAGTAGACCTATAAAGCCTGACTACCCATGATTGACGACTGGACAGACTGGATTAGGTATTGTATATAGCATTTACCCTCTAGAATTCTGTCACCCACTACCAGCTGTTGAAAAACACGGAAAAAATTGTAACGCACAGTATAAATGAAGAACACAATGCCATATAAAGGGAGTTTTTTCTATTTAAGGAAGCACAAAGGACTAAGGAAGGCTTTCTTGCTTCAACAGGCTCATTATTCTGAGCAAAAATCAGAACTTCTGAGTAAAACAGACCTAGTCTGGGGTCGTGGTTTTTTGGCTTTGATTTCCTCATTTATTTATTTCTTTTTCACTATTATTTTCTGAATTAACCACAGTCTCTTCTTCCATTGTGGAAAGACGTTCTTCTGCTCCCTCTGCTTGGCAAATAATTCGCTCTTTCTTCCGTATCTTATCAAGTTTATTTTCCTTTTCACACTTCACCTTCTGTGAAGGTGGACAATGAGCTGAGAAGTCTTCTGGAAAAGAGCTAGTGATCCTTTTAGCTCAGCAGCAGATCACAAGAAGTAACTGCAAAAAGCAAGCAGCCCCAGCAGCAGCAGAGAGCCCCAGGTCCTGCATTTTTGCACAGACCCTGAACAGCGTGCAAAAGCTGCAGTAGAATTTCTTCCACTCCTTAAACACTGCAACTATGGGTATGTTTTTATCCCTGATGTAGACACCTATCTACTTCTCCAAACAAAAAATCCTTTTGAAAATTATTGTCTCCAGCTTGTAAACATGCGTCATGGTTTTATGAGGTCTTTGGAGAGTGTAGGTCAGTAGGAGTTGGGATGAGACAGGTGAATGTTTATGGAGTTATAAGAGAGAAGACAAAAATGGAGTTGGACCAGTCAGTAGACAGCTGGGGTCAAGACGCCTTCAATTCAGGATGGATAAAAATATATACAATAACCATGAAGTATAAGGCCATCTGGGGAAAACCAAGCAAAAGCAATGCGTGGCAGAAAACAAGATAGAGAGTGAGGCCAGTAGGATCAATTATGAAACATAAGTCTTGGAAAGAAAGTTACCTTCTATATTTTTTCGCTGGACAAGCATCAGAAAGAGGGAGCTTGGTGACAAGTGCAGGTGAGGAGGAGATACTAAAGATCACTTGAAGTGACAGCAAGAAGCAGACGGGCATGGTCTGAGAGCAGCATGCTGCAGAAGCCTGTATCCCTCACACACCGTCACAGCGCTTCAGATGCTGTGGCCAGGCTCAACCAGCCGGCAGAGACCTGCCAACGCAATCACTGTGAAGAGCTGCAAGGGCAAAGTTGGCTCCACCGGTTCAGTCTCCCACCCACTGGAAGGGGCTGGGAGGATCCCAGAGGCGGAGGGAGGATGGTCTCTCCATCCTCTCCTTTCCCCCCACTTCCTCCCCAGCACTGCTGGCACTATTCCCCTGTCCCTGCGCTCACTTTTTCCACGAAATGGGGTGGGGTGGGCAAGGAGAAGGGCGAAGGGGAGGTGGGAGGATGCTGGTGTCCCAGCGCGGTGGCTGGGTGGGCTGCAGGGTCTCAGGGAGCCGCGGGAGCCATGCGGAGCCACTCGGCTTGCACGTCCATCAGCGTGGCGCTGCGCTCGCAGGGCGGGGAGGGGAATATTGGATATCGCTTTGGTCAGGGCTGAATCTATAATTGAGAAGATGAGAGTTCATTACAGATTTTGGCCTTGGAATGCTTGTCTTGGCAGAAGGCTTGGCTGAGTGTTAAAATCATTACCGAGTGGCCTAAATCTAAACAAACACCCACCTTTTCCATTTATTACCAGGATGAAATGACTTGCCTTGTAGAACTGAAATACCTATAGTTGTCAGCTTCTCATTTCCCAGTGGTGCATAAAATTCCCTCTCTTATGCCTGGCTTTCCCTCTGGTCTAGCTTTCCCTTATGTTATTCTACTGACAAGAATTATGTATTAAATTACAAGTTATCTGTCGCAGAATGAGAATTTCACTTCACACCAGACAGAGGTCTGTTGTACAGTGCTAAGAGTTCCTGTTTCTCTGGGGCAGTGTTGTAAAGCAAGGCAAAGGTTAAAAAAAAAAAAAGTCGGATGATTCTAACATGATGGTAGATGAAAATTCAGGTATATCCAGCAAGGGAGCCATTTTTCGTCATTATGAATAGGTAGCTGGACAGAACCAGACAATATTCATACAGCTGTGTTTTTGTCAATGTAAATAAACCAACTGGTGGGATAGTATGTTTGGAGGAACCACTGTAGTTCTTTTAGAGGTTTTTTCCCCATTTTTTGCCGAAGAAGTCTGCCTATATTGTTCCAACCCCAGTGAACATTTCGGGAACTGTGACCCATTTCACAATTCATTTGCACAGAGTACATCCATTAGCATGCAGAAACCACAGCACTCTGCCTAAGAGAACAACTGTTTATTATTACAAAGGAGATAAAAATGATGTATTATATATTATATTCCACCACTGAAGACCATAACACATGAAATAACCCTCTGTCTCTACCTGTTTATCTAAAGATAGACTGAACAGTGAAGAAAGAGAACTCCTGATTGGGGGACTTCCCCCCCGGTTTTATTTGCATGTGCCGAAAATACACGTGAAGAAACATGTAAAGCAAATCACTCAAAAGAGTGATTGGAAACAAATTTATATGAGTAGTGTTTAAATAATTAACACCTGCCAAAGTAGGAACAGAGGCCTTATTGCTGATATTAAATCATATCCTTTAACGTCTGAAACAGATGACAGTAAGTAATTCCAAAACAGTCAAGACAGGAAACCAATTTTTAGTTCTTGGAAAGTTGAATTAGTTTCAATAAAGTTGATAAAAAGCCTATTTTGATTCTGTTAATTCTACTATGGAAAGCTGGTTTTACATTAAACTTTTTTTTCTAATTTAATATACTGTAACTGGGCATTTTTGAATCATGATTTAAAGTATATTCATTATTCGGTAAACTAATGATGTATGTTCCACCTGGTTGCTGCAGAGCCCAGTAAGTAAAAACTGTGGGTAGTATCTTGTTACCAAGAACAAATACTGGACTTGCCAAGTTTCCAGTCAGTAAATATAATTCACAATAGCTATGCCAAATAAGCAAATAAGGATGTTCCCTAACAGAAGAAAAACCAAAAAAGAGATACTGTGGAGTGGTTCAATCCTAAAATTCAAGTTCCATAAAAGCACTCATTGCAGAAATTGGCAATTTTGCCCGAGTGAAGACTGTGGCGTAACAGTTTGGAGCAATGCCTAGATTTTTTTATTCAGAAAGAGTAAGTTAGAGAATGTGTGTGTGTGCGTGTGTGTGTGTTAAAATAACATTAATGTTGAAACACATCTGAGTAAAAGCAAAGCTATTCTGGCAGTCACCTCACTCCTAATTCACCTCTCTGTCTCTTGGTACTTCATCAAACTTGTACTGTGTGGTTAGATCACAGGTTGCTTCTATTTGGAGACTCCTTTCAAGTAAAAAAAATATGTCTGTCCCTCTTAGATATTATTTTACAGTATCTGAACCTCCCACAGTCATTAATGGATGCTACTAATGCAGCATCACCTTGAGGTGGTCCTGGGCATGCAATGGGTTGAGCCCAGCAGAACTGAATGACTGTCCATACCTCTAAGATGGAAAGTACAATCAAGACCTTCACTCCTCTGGTGCAAGGCAGTTCTCTGCTAGAAGGACAATAGCTCACTTTCTGGAAGGGAGGAGTTTCTAGGGACAGAAACGGTGAATTCATTCCACCAATAAAATAAAGACCATGACAAATCTAACCACCTCCTGTTTCAAACACAAGCCTCAGTTCTTTGCCCTGCCTTCTCCACCATAAAGAGATGTCTATCTGAAATAAAACACATCTTAAAAACCTGACTGAACCCAGGTGACACTGCCAGCTCCAAACATACACCAGGTGCCCAGAGCAAGAGCTGCTTCGTGTTGCAGATCCATCTAAGCAGACCTGGCAGTGCTGACAGCAACAGCAAGACCAAAATCAGCCAGGGATTCCCGGTTCCCCAACTGGGAACTGTCAAATGGCAACCCCAAACCCCCAAACGACGTGCACGTGTTCTCCTATAAGAAAAGGATGAAAGAACCAGCACCCTTTGAATGATGCATAGCCACATAGCTTAATGTACAACTGGCAGACATTCAGCTCCAGTAGCAATGGCTGTGGTATAAAAGTTAATATAAAAGAGTACTTTATGGATGAGGTAACCAAGTTACAGACAGATCAAGTTGTCACTTGTTCCTGTAAGATTGGAACCTACCTTCTCAGTTAAAACATCCTTTTTCTGTATGCCTTATTTCCAAAGCACAGCAAAGGATGTTTGAGTGGCTACGGCATTCCTGAATGAGAGCTACAGAGGGGGAAAAGTCTGGGAGGAGAGGGAATGTTTCACCCCTTTGGTGGCCACAGCTGGAATAAACCCAAAATGCTGAATGCACTGACATCAGACTTGTCCTCCCTTTGATTTTACGGTGACCAGAATTGAGGTTTTCTTCCTATTTACAAACAACTGCGTAAGTTTTATTTATGAAAAACTGCATTTTTTTTCTGGGGGAAAAGAAAATAATTCACTTCTTGCAGCCTTTCCCCCCTCTTTTTTCCCCTTTCTCTAGTAACGTCTTTTAACACCAAGAAAGGGAGAGGAAACCCCCAAAACTCCTTTATCTGTATTTGAAGCCAATAGATAAAGAAACGAGACTCAGAGGTTTTGAAGTGGAAGGAATAAAAGTGGGCTCTATTGCTTTTGCTTTTCCCCTACAGTGAAAAATTGCACTGTGCATCCAGTTCTCCCCCCCCCCAGAAGCCCCTCATTTGTAGAGCATAGACATGCATTACAGAATAATTATAAAGCACCTTCAGAGGCAAATTTAGAAGTAGATGTCTCAAAAGCTGTATCTACTTTTGTAGTTATGGAAGGGCCTTTTCTGTATTAGAAACTAAGTATTGATAAACTCAACCAAGTCCACTTTATGTCCTCACATTCCTCACTTTATTTTTTTTAATTTTAATTAAGAAACCACTTCCCAGCTGCAGGCCAGTAAAATATTTGGGGGCTAAAATTAGCAGGTTGAAACCAATTTTTTTCATATAAAAAAATGCATTTAGTTAAAATATAAAAAGAGGTTTTCCAGATTGCCTGAGCAGCCACGTAGCTGCACGGTCCCCGGGGCTGGTTGCACCTGGCAGAGCAGAGCCCTCCCGCTGTGGCAAGCCTTGCTCCTTGTGCCCCAAGAGAAGTGAGAGCTCTTCAGCAACTGAGCCAGCAGCCCTGCCATCGCATTGCACCCAGGCAAGAAGATGCACGCATTCCCTCCAGCTCTGTCAAGGCAGAGTACCACCGACCTTTACGGATGTGCAGTGTGGTATTGTTTTAACTCTTCCTCCCTTTTTGAAGATGTCTGAGAAATGAGGATGCTTAAATAGTCCAGTATATTCAAATTCAAACTGCAGTGCTGTTACCTAGGAAATATACCACAATCCTGACAGTGATTTTCTTTTAACAAATCCACTTTTAATGGAATACATGGATTAAAATTTAAGTCTATAAATTAACCTAGGAGCTGGATGTGACTAGGTTATTGCTAGAGAAGAGCATCACATTTAACAGTATTTGTACAAAGAGGAACTGACAAGGCTTTGCCAGCTCATATAATATTATTTTAATCAGTTATGAGCTAATGACAAGAATAGAAATGAGAGACTTTTAATGAAATGGTACTTCCCAACTTTTTTTGGTCAGGCACAGATTTGTCGGGTCATCTCTACCCCCTGAATAGCTGCATCTCCCCCAGTAAAAATGGTTCTTAACTCCTCTTCGTATTGTTTATGCAATTCCCCCTCCACTCTCTTGTCCTTCCTTGTCTGTTTCTAGTTTGGGTATCTACTCTCTCTTTATTCGTTGCCTATTTTTTTTAATTATTTTCTTAGGAATATGAAGTAAAAAATGTCAGTCTATCAATGAAGTGCCGTTAACTTCCTTATAGACCTTTACTTTCTGTTTTCCTGTCTCTCCTAACTTTTTTGCTTTTGTTTTTAAGAAGATGTATTTTGGACCCCAGTACAGTTCCCTCAGTGAGGTAAGTGAACAGAACAGAGTTCCAAAGTGTGTTCATTGAGCCCATCAGAAATGCAAGGGTAGGCGCAGTGGCTTAGGCTATATTTACAAGATTTTGCTCCCCTCATCTGACATGCAAACCAGATGATTCACTGTATGTTACTCACTAATCATAGCTTGTTGATCTATGCTTTGACAATGCTTTGCATGACTACAAGCATTCACTTAGGGAACAGCATCACATGACATGGTGGCCCATTTAACACCAAAAATAATGGACAGTTAACATCCCAAATTAAAATCATCAAAAGCCACAAGCTGCACACTGATCATCCACATGCTTCGTTGCATACTTACCATTAATAAAAGCAGTTAATTCAGCGCAGCACAGACTTTCAGAATGGAGAAAATTAAATACATCAGTGAGGTATTTGACTAGTTTTAGTGGTCTGAAATAATAGTCAGCTTTCCTGCAGAATTGTCATCCAAAATGCCTCTTACCTTTTCTAATCCAAGAAGCCTGTGACCTTTCTGAAGAAAGCTCATAGGCTGTATTTTGCAAAAGACAAAATGGCACACAAAACCAAATAAAAATTATACTAAGCTTTGATTGTTTGCTTACTACTCATGTAGATGATTTGCAGATTGCTTTATGTGGATGAAAGCGACCACAGGACCAGAAGGTTAGAAAAATTCAGCAAGAACATTATGCTGAAAATAAAACAAAAAAGTCCTACCTTGTCCCCAGAATACTGTCTGCTCTGTCACTTTTTACAGTGAAGGAGAAAAAATAATGTCTTAAGGCATGTTGCCCACTAACATGCTATAAAGTTGCTGAATCTTTAGCCTTAGGTTCTTTGTCCCCGTGGCTGCAAATAGAGAGCTATTAGCAAAGAGCTGACACTGGGAGAGTAGCACTTCCCACTGAACCCTGGAGGTCAAAGACAGTCAATGCTATTATTATTGAGGCAAAAATATTTAAAGGAGTGCCTTCTATAGCAAATTATATGTTCTGGGAGTGCACATAAGATACTGTGCTTTAGTTCTGTGAAGAATGTAGACTTCAGCACCATTAACTAATCTGATTTATAATGAAAATTAATTATTATGGTCATTAGACTAAATGGCTTCTGTCATCTGCAAAGACATAATTGGTACAGAAAATTGTTTCATAGCTGAGGAACAATCAATCAACACAGACTGAACATGCACATGTAATTTTTCCTTGCTGTTCTCTCCCACAATGAAAACCCAAACACAGACCGGGGGACTGGGATGGAAGACAGCTCCTCCCATAGCGAGTGATGTGCTGAGGCAGACACATCCCAGGCTAAAAGTGAGAAGCTCTGAAATGGAGTAAGAAGGGAGAGATGGGTCTTACGTGGCTATACCCATGTCACATACTCCTGCAGTCAGTACCACCTTGGTCAATGCCAGCAAGGGAGTGAAAAGTCACATACCTGAAGGACGGGATGCCATCCAGAGGGACTTGGACAAGCTCAAGAAGTGGGCCCATGTGAACCTTATGAGGTTCAACAAGGCCAGGTGCAAAGTCCTGCACCTGGGTCAGGGCAACCCTTGGTATCAGTACCAGCTGGGTGATGAAGGGATTGAGAGCAGCCCTGCCAAGAAGGACTTGGGGGTACTGGTGGATGAAAAGCTGGACATGAGCCAACAGTGTGTGCTTGCAGCCCAGAAAGCCAACTGTATCCTGGGCTGCATCAAAAGAAGTGTGGCCAGCAAGTTGAGGGAGGTGATTCTGCCCCTCTGCTTGGCTCTGGTGAGACCCCACCTGGAGTACTGCGTCCAGCTCTGGAGCCCTCAGCACAGGAAAGTCATGGATCTCTTGGAGCGGGTCCAGAGGAGCGTTACAAAAATGATCAGAGTGCTGGAGCACCTCTGTTATGAAGACAAGCTAGGAGAGTTTGGCTTGTTCAGCCTGGAGAAGAGAAGGCTCCAAGGACACCTTATTGTGACCTTTCAGTACTTAAAGGGGGCTTATAAGAAAGATGGTGACAAACTTTTTAGCAGGGCCCGTTGCAACAGGACAAGGGGTAATGGTTTTAAACTAAAAGAGGTTAGATTTAGGCTAGATACAAGGAAGAAATTCTTTACAATAAGGGTGGTGAAACACCAGAACAGGTGGCGCAGAGAGGTGGTAGATGCCCCATCCCTGGAAACATTCAAGGTCAGGTTGGATGGGGCTCTGAGCAACCTGCTGCAGCAGATGTCCCTGCTCATTGCAGGGGGGTTGGACTAGATGACCTTTAAAGGTGTCTTCCAATGCAAACTATTCTATGATTCTGTGATAAATCTGTATCAGATATATACAGCATAAGGTTTATACTTACCTCTTTAGTGCCAGCCTCACTGGTATGTAATGGAAAGAGAAAAAATATTACAGAGCTAAAGTGCAAAGAGATGTGTTCTTCCCTCCATTCCTCCCTTTGGAATGAAAATACTTGAAAGGACAATGACAGATGCAGCACTAAAAGCAATTTTTTTCCTTCCAATCTCCAGCAGTCTCTCAGAAGCATGACATTAACATTGTTAGTTAATTTGAATTTCCTGTGCTGTTTGGTTGGTTGCCTCTGGTTCAGAAATACATCATAACCAAAGGTGGGAATTTTCCAAACCACAGCTGACAATAGACCAAAGCTTGAATGAATCATTTGAAAAACTTATGATTAACCAGTCTTTCAATTAAAATCTTCCAAGGATATAAGGTCTTTATTCAGCAAAGTTTGCTGTGAAAAATGCACTTTCCACATTTAAGATACTGTAGAAAGGAGGGACATAGAAAAGCAACGTGCAGGAAGCTAAAGGATCCCGGGTATTTTTTAAAAGCTTTGGGTACTCTTTTAAGAGTTTGTATCTGACCTATTTTAAAACTTGTCTACCTTAAAATTTGAGCTGATTTATGCAAACCTAAGCCCACTATGTTATTTCATTTTAGACAATTTAGCAAAAAGTGGTAAAAATTTCAAAGTACACATGCACACATTGTGTGCTTAATTTCTTTTTTCTTCTTTTTTTCTTACTACTGTAAGCAAACCAACCAAATTTTATCTTGATACAAAGCTTTCTTAGAACTCTTAAAATCTACCTACCAAGGGCTTCACAACAATATAGCTGTGTTAGTTTGAAAATAGTTAAACTGATGTAATTCTTTGTGTGTTGAATGGTTTTAGAAACAGAGAATATTGTGAGGTTGCTCTGTGGGATAAGAGATCGCTTGTCTTAATCTGCTCCATTCCCCAATCTGTTCTTTAAACCCGTTCCAGATGATCTGGAATATTCAGAACCATAAATGTACTGAGTCTGGAAATTTGGAAAGAGAAAGTATTGAAACCAGAAGATCTGATTTCCTTAAGGAAGAATACAAGAACATCTGAGCTCTCGCCAAAGGGCTTGTTCTGGGTTCTGTATTTAGCTTCCGGGAGGTCACTTGATATAAAAGCTGTTCTTTCCATTAGAAGATATGCTATTGTTCTTTGTATAGTCACATACCAGAATGAACAATTAGCATTCTGAGGAAGGGACTGGCTCCACTGGACACTGTAGCATAGTCACAGCATTTTCAAATCTATGTGGATCTAGTTTTAGTTTGTCAATTAAGATAACCAAACCTAAATCTATCAAAGATGTTTCTTTTTGAACACTGAGACATATTTACACAGTATTTACAGCAGCAATAATGAAATATTGAATGTGAATATCTCCTTGAGAAGACTGCAGAAACATTTCACAGATATACAGGCAATACTTGCTCTTGCTATGTCAATGGGAAACAAATTTTCAGAGAAGTAAGTCTGACTGGATAATTTTTTAAGAGTACAGACTGAAGGACAGTGAATAAGGCCACAGGAGGAAACTATAAAATATCTAAACCTGGGTTTAGGCCAATGTCATGCCCTGAAAATTAATCTTTGCTTCTTCTTTGAGGCCACAAAGTACCATTTTTCTACACGGCTGAAAAGTCGTGAGCCAGCCCAGCAGACAGGAAAAGTGATTCACCCAGTATCCCCTACCAGAGAGCTCCTCAGTGACACGAGCTGGAAGCTGAAATGATGGACATCTCATTTCCCAATTCATCTCCTTCTTCTTCTGAGCTTGTAAACACAATTTCTTCAACCACAGTAATCAAGTTCCTAACTGGTGTTGGTGTCTTTTGCAATATGTAATGGTGAAGTGGTTCAGTACTAAACAGCTCAACTGCAATAGCTGCCTGCACTGGGGCTCAAACAATCATAAGCAACACAGGTGTTCTTTTTTCTTTTTTTTAATTTTTACCACTGGAGCAATGAGTTTTTGACTTAAAAAATGTTTGTGATCTGCAGGAAATCCCACATTTAGCACTAGGTGATGTCAGGTTTTCAGTGAAACGCAATGGTAGTGAACAATTGGCAACTGGAGGCAAGGGGCGGGAGGAGGGGAAGAGTTCCAGATTGTTTTCAAGGAAAAAAGAAAATATATGTTTTGGGCTGCTCTGGCCTATGGATGTCAAAGTGTGTTCTAATAGCACTGGGTCCTTCCCTTGACTGAAATGTTTTGCAGTTTACGGTATAAATTATCACACAGCTAATAATATTGAAGAGGTGGGTAGGTGGCCAAGATAAATGCTCCATGTGGCAGAGGACGGGGTTGACTATTTAAAGAATGATGGTGGACAAGCAGCTGTCATCCAAATCTAGTGTGTGCTGTGCTCAAGATCACTGAGGAGGGGGAATGTATCGAGAAAGAAACATTTGTATATTGTCTCCTCTCCCAGGCTGCAGCATTCTTACGTGCGTAGATTCTCCAGACCTATCGTGTTTTCCACTCTTTATGCTGCTTTTATGGATTCATACACATAGGGGAGAAAGGTTTTATGTATCCAATAAAAAATGTGAATATGTCGGTATATAAACATGTAGAGTAGCTTATAATGATTTCCAAACTGTACAAACTAAAAAGAAAAGAAAGAAAAAGCAGTAAGAGAATTATTCTAACAGCTTTTATGAACGTGCCCCTTCCACTGTTGTTGCCTACAGCTAACAGTAGCTGAACAATGAGAACACATTGGAACACTGACTGAAACTCAGTATTTCCCTGAGACAGGTGCATCTAGTCCATTTTTTGTGGCCAAAATCTCTAGGAGGGATTATGAATTACAAGCAGTGAAAATACAAAGGTAGCAGACCTACAGATGAATGGGACAAAATTCAGACAAAATTGAATTGAGTAGAAAAAAGCAGAATCACGGTGCTTTCATTAAACTTGTAGAGTGAAGCACAGAACAGTAAAAAATGACATATTTCTGTTGTTAAAGGAGAGGCAGGATCCTATGGTTTCCATTTGGTCTGACCAGAAACGGGCATTTTTAACACAACTTCTATTTATGTCTCATCCACACAACTGCTCACTATGTAATGCTCATTTACCCTTGCGCAGATCCAGTGAAGGCAGTCAGAAGAAGAACTGCATTTGAAGACGAGTAAGTAGAAAAGCTCTGGGAAAGGAATTAATCTGAATATCAGAACATTTACCGCTGCTGTCAATGCACAGAGTAGTCTCAGCTAGAGTTTGGGGTCTCGGGACAAGCTGGCATAGCTGACATTTGGGGAGTTACCCCCTTTTATTTGTCAGCTGAGCAAATCTCGTACAGAAATCATGGAGAGGCAATAAACATCAAACGTTGCCAGTTCTGTTTCTACAGAATAGAACGCAGCATCCAACGACTTTAATGCTCCGGATAGGTATTGCCTCAGCTTGCCAATTTCAGAGTGGAACCACACTTTAAACATTCTGCAGACTGTAGTTAAGTGTTGTAGTGTGCTAAACTTTCCAGTCTTACATATTTCAATTGATTCTTTGTTCTCCTCTTTCAGAACAGGTTAATGAAGCTAAAGGGAAGGAGAGGAGGATTGGTCGTTCAATCAAACTGCAACATATGGAAAATCCAACATTTCAGTGAATTCTAAGAGTAAGCTAACACACTTATTCTGGTGAGACTGGTATTAATAGCTACTTATTCTTCTGTTCCATTCTTAATTTAAGGATTTATAAGCACCTTACAAACACAAATTAAGCATCACATCAGTTGCCTGAAGAAGAGATTGCAGAAGGAGAAACTAGGGCAGATAGAGGTTACATGACTTACCCAAGATCACAGTAGAGTCTGAACTAGACTCTACGGCCCTGGAATTCCAACCCCATCCATGAAATCCTGATCCCACACTCCCTCCCTTTGCAAAGAAAAAGGGGGAAAGTGAGGGAGGTTACTCTGGGTTAATCCTGCTACATTTTCAGGATCCTTATGTTGGAGTGTCTCAGTTGATGTGCACACAAACAGACAGGAAATCAAAATACTTCCCTTTTCAGTTTAGCTATTACAAAGTTTTCCAGTTCCACACATACATAAAAAGTGCATTTTGAGTAGAAGCATTTAAAGGGATAACATAAAAGTCAGGAAGCAAAAAACAGAACCTCAAAGTCACAGTAATTAGCTCCACATGTTTAGCTGATAATTAGTGATGTCTTTTTCCTTTTTTTAATAAAGAAAATGAAGACACCAGAGTGGATGCTACTTGATTAACTAAGCTACGTAATTGTTAGGACCACATAAACACAAAGTCAGGGCACGTCCCTTAGCTGAGACCACACGTGCATACGTGCCGCATGCAGTTTTTCCTCGTTGTGCCAGTCCCCCCTTTCCTCAACTCCTGTACACAAAGGAAAGAAGTGTTCATAAATAACCCTGCTCCATGAACGCCTCAGGGAGAAAATTACTTGTAAATGTCAAGAATGGCTGATAAGAAAGGACCAGGCAAGCGCAGAGGAGAAAACCATTCTCTGCATGCGTTTACTAGCTGGTTTGTCCAGAGCGTTATCAGTAGGTCACAATTTGGCACAGCGGTTTCTTTTTAACTAGCAGTCCCTCCCAAATATGCAAAACAAGAGCTTAGGAGCTGTGGGAGCTCAGCCTCTGTCAGAGGAAGTCCTGCAACATTCTCTCAAAGAAAGTAAAATTAATCATTCTCATGCATAGGCCTTCAAAACAACCATGCCAGTGTCTGAAAATGTTAAAAAAATCAACAACAAGGAAGGAAATTACTGTAAAATATATTAAAAAGTACCTACTGTAGTTGGGACTCTTACACATCTGTTCTAATTAGAAGTACTCCTTTTGCAAATAAAAATATTCTCATTATCCGAGCTCTACCACTAGTGCCTAATCCCATGCTTTCCTCTCTACATTTACCTGCAACAATCCCTCACCCACCACCACCGCTCACACACTCCATAATACAGCGGTTACTGTAGGTTCGGCTGTAAATAATGCATGCCCATGCCTGCCATCTAAATCCTCTTAAGTTAGAAGTTATTTCCAGTCATAAAATCATAGAAATTAGAGGCAGAAAAGAACTATTAGGTCATTTAGACCAAAGCCCCATGCCAATGCAGGATTGTTCCCTGTAGTACACTTTCTACTGCTTTGTCCAGTCTAGTTTTAAATGTCTCTGGGGACCTCTTTAAATGTCTCCAAAGCGATGTTTCTACTACTTCCCTCAGAAGGATTTTCCACAGGCTGAGAGCCATGCTTGACAAGTGAGTCATGCTTGTTTCAAAGCACTGGTCCTGGTAAAGCTCTACAGCTTTGGCTTGTGCCTTGTAATGCCTGGTTAGCTTTGTCTATGGCATGTCAGCCGAGGTCTTCGAGAAGGTGAGGTGTATGAGGAATCCACTGTTATTGCCGCAGTTCTGTAAAATTAATTAGGAGTAATTTAGTGCTGGAAGGCTGGTAGCCTTTGCAGTGGTTGCATTGCTTTAGGATGTCACAAAACCACGTTTCATCCTGCAACCTCTGCCAAATGTAGCTTTACCCATATAGGTGCAACCTGTTACAGGAGGAGTGTACCATGGACGAGAAGACTCTGTGACACATGCACAGTGCCACGGGGAAAAAGACCTGACAAGGGATGGCAAGTGATGGACTGTGTACCGACTCATTCGTAGTTTAGGGCAGGAAATTTTAGAAGGAAGAGAGTAATAAGCTTTTCTGAGAAGTTTCTGGTACTTCAAGCCCTAGCTGACATTTAGATGGGAAATGCATAGTCTTGTGCTCAGTGTGTGACAGCTCTTGGCCAGTTTTCTGAGGGTGGGGTCTGATGGCTGCTGAAGCCAGCCGAAGCGTGTGTCAGCTGTCTAGTGCACAGAAGAAGCTTCAAAAAAAAATTTCATCTGAACCCACTCTATGACATTTCTGACTGCCACATGAGTGCTCACATCGCGTGAGGGATGGGATGAGATGGGAATGTGGTGTGGGAGAAGGGGAGGAAAATCACTTTTCAGCAGAGCCTCCACTCTGACCCGGTCATGCTCACTGTGAAACTGCTTTCAAACATCACTGCCTCATCCAAAATCTTCCGCAGAGAAACTGGGGCTCACCAATATAGCAACAGAGCAGACCAGTGGGAAAAGGCCGTATACTGTTTAACTCAAATAGATGCAGTTCAGTTTTGAAGTAAAGGATTGTTTTGGATGTTGCCCAGAATTAGCTAAACTTCAAAACCTGTGACAAGCACAACTGAGAAACTGTGTTGTGCCTAACCTAATTAACTCTTAGAGACATCTGGTCTTTTATGTCTATTTTAAAGCCAGATAGCCTCACCCAAGGTAATATCATGTCTACACAGAAAAACAAAAAGCCAGGTAGGAAACTCAGAATTGGTTCTCCACAGTCAGCTGATGGAAGCAAAACAGAAGATCATATAAACAAGCACAGAAAAATAAGATTGCATTATTCCAGTGAAAACTCATGCAAAAATTAATCTGCTTGCAAGCTTACTCCAACAATCACAAAGTATGACGGGTGAACTGTTCAGTTACCCATTAACACCAACGCAAACCCCAAGGCATTCACACTGTCCCACTCCCTCTCTCTGACCCAAGTCTCCCTCCAGCCTTTCTCTGCTACAGAAAGCAACAACTCTCAGACAGAAATACACAGAGAAATTACTTTCCAAATAAAGTTTGGAGGATTTACCGCAGAAGACCATGTCTGCGCATGCACATGCATGTGCACTTTGTGGGAAGGGGAGGAGAGCACGAGAGGGTGACTATGTGGCTGGTGATCACTCATCTTCTCAAGGATGCTTGTACAGGATGGGTAAGCTGTCCGCACTTCCTCTGCCCTTTCCCATGCTGTCCCTCAGCTCATGTCCCAAAGCAAACAAACATACATGTAAACAGGCATATGACTCCTTTAAAGCTTTACATGTACATTTATATTCTGTAAAATTGCTTATGGACACAAAGAGAAAATATCAAGTTAGGAAAAAAGATCACAGTTCTGCACAAAGGCTCTCTGTATTGTGAGCAATGATGCAAAACGTGGTGAGGGAAAACTTTTAACTAGTAGACAGTTCCTCTACAGGATCTGCTGGGGAGGGAAATATTCCTCCAGCCCGTGTTCTTTTACAGAAGCATTCATGTCATCTCCTGTAACATGGTTCATGCCCCACTTCGCCTAAAAAATCCAACTGTGGTGGGTTGTCCCACTATAAATAAACAAATAAGTAAATAAAAGCTAAGCCAGCATATTTAAGCAAGCACTGATGCACTTCAGCTACTCTGCTCCTGGCTCCGTTTCACTCCACATACACAGTCTGGAAGAAAGGAGCTGCAGATTGCTCATAGGATGCAGAGATTTTTGTGCCAAAAGGATCTACAAGCTTCAACTTCGACTGAAACAGATGTCTCCAGGTGGTGAAGTGGTAAGGAGAGCAGTAGAGGATTGGCAGATTAACATGATGACTAGCTTTGCCACAGGTAAAGAGAGTGTAGGAGAGGCAAAGCAGTGAATAGAGGATGGATAGTGGCAAGACGCAAATGCTGTTGATGATCTGGCCCTGAGTTTCCTCTGAATTCTCCCTCCACAAGAAGAAGATATTGTGGTGATGGCAGCAACACCTCAGTCAGCATTGGCAATACAAAAAGGCTGAAGGACAAGACTGTTAGACATCTATCCTGGAAATCCACCTCCAAGCTGTGCAAGGGTGCAGCAGCGTCCGTTACTTCTTACTAAACCTTTATGTTCATCTACAAGGAGTTTTTCCATCAAGAAGTTAAGCTCTGCACACAATCTCTTACACAGACAGAAGCTCCATATGTCATGGTCACGAGCACTTCCACCACCTACAAGCCTGACTAATGCAATGTATCCCATGGACAGCTAAGGAGGCTCTGAGCAAACTGCAAATCAGATTGCCTCACACAAGGCATTCATGCCTGTCTCGCTGCACTGCTGGAGAGCAGTTGGTTGAGCAATTAGAGGAATACTGGTGACACTCTATGGCAAAACCACAGAACGAAAGCGGAGAAGGGCGTAAGTCTACCCTATGATCTCTCCAGTTGAGCATGCCAAGCAGATAAGGGCTTTTTGAAAGCTTCCTCCTCGTGGGTTTTTCCCTCCAAGGCTTTAATACAGTTCTAGTTTATTCAGCCTTCTTTTTACTTTATGGGAATAAAACTGTTGGATAAAAATCTCCCCCAGGAACACACATACAAAAATACGGTTTCAAAGATGCCCTTACTGTAGCCACCCATGCTCTGACTGGCAGCTGCTCAAAAAACATAATTTCTTGAATACAAAATAGTAAGTAACACCATATTTCTTAGCTCATGTCCCACCACAGTTTCATTTCAGCACAGCGAAACCTCATTAATTCGCACTTCGCTTATCCACACACCTTATAATTCACACGTAAAAACAGCAGTCAGCAAAGATTTAACAACAATGTGCTTTATTGAGGTCTCATGTTGCTGAGATTTCATTATTCCTACAAAATACGCTACCGTTCATTCACTAGTACAGTAAGATTTCAACATCACCGTAAATATCTCAAGCTAGAGATAGGTTCACACTAGCAAAGTTTGGCTCTAAAGTCCACATCTCGGAAATGCCAAAGTTTGAAGCTGGAGGAAAAATAGTTGTGAGTAAAGGCAAAATGGAACTATATTATGACCACAGCTTGTGGTATTTTTTGTGTTATTGTATTTCCTTGCCTTTTTAAAGCACCTTTTGTTAGATTGTACACTAAGAAATGGATTCTTACTTGCATCCAGAGAAGATTTTATCACAGAGTACAAAGGAGGTTTTAACACACATTTGTACTTCTTCAGCTCTGGAAAAATCTCCAAGAGTCCTGGACAAAGGGTCTTTAATGGTCCCAGTACAGTTTTCAGGTACTTTTATGGCAGTTGCAAACCAAACGCAAGCAGTCTTTCCCCCTGCTCCCCAGCAGGTATTGATTTTTAGGAAGCAAATAAGAACCTTTAGCTTGCGGAGGAGGTCTATGACTGGTAAACACATGGTGGGCAGGAGTCGTGTAGCACTGCTTCGCCCCAGGCCCAGTGCAGCAAAGCAAGCCACAGACTCAAGATGCTCACAGCCCAATTTGTGTGATAGGCACAGAAAGCTGAGTTTTTGGAGATTATGTGAAGTTTAGGCTTATGGCTTAGGTTCAAAGAGTCTGGAAATATTGTAGCAACAGGGAGAATGAAGCATGTGCTGGTTATCACATCTGGTATTTGGAGACACCAAAGGGAGGTTAAGATACAGGTCTCCGTCTCGTCTACGTGCTGAAAGACTTCCCAGTCCTATCTAACTTAACGCCTTGGGCATTAGCACTGGTGGTTTTTTCTTAAAACTTCCTTTAGGAAGACCGTATTTTCTCAAATTCTAAGCCTTCAGCTCTTTAGGACTGAGCCTGCCTTCTTGCTCTGTGTCTAGGCACAAACACACATCGGGATCACGCTTCTTGCCTGAGGGCTGCCACTACAAAACAAGCAATAGCATGGTCACAGCTACACCGCTACACCTCCCCTCACCCTCACCTTCCTCCCTCTACTGAAGCCAAGGAGCATCAGAACTTCATTTCCATTCCCCTCACCTCCCAGCCTCCACCCCACTCATTGTAACATTCTTTTCTTATTTACTGTATCTGTTTCTTCGCCTGTGTAAAGTCTGTTGAGCAATAACGTTTGGTAAAATATTAAGCAAATGAATGCCTAAAGGTTGAGAGGTATCCTTTCACAGCGCACAAATGATTGCATCATTCAAGCAGTGTTTTTCTTTCACTGCTCTGTAACACAGCTAGTCTTACAGTTTTGTCCCAACTGCCATGTTCATTCCTGCCTCCTGCTTATTTCCAGGAGAGACAAAGACATTTTCATGCTACTTATATGAGAAATTATGGGAGTCTGAACTATTGCTATACACTGCTTGTCTCTGGTTTCAAGAACACAAAGTCCCTAATAAGAGCAACATACGTATCTTTCAATTAATAACCTAGTGACAAAGTTTTTACCACCTTACCAGAGTTACCATTTGACTTCCACATCAGCAGTTTTCTTTAGCAGAAAAGTTGTTAAACTGCTGTCAAGAATAACATTTCTTCTCCACAACCATTGCTCCACATCTCCTTCTGCCCACCTTTCCCCCAACCAACCCTGTGCCAAGATTGCAACAGTTATCTGACTCCTATTGTAAATTTCAGGCACACAATTTAAGTCACATATTTGCCATGTCTACACAAGAGTTTTTTAGTATCTTGAGGTCTTTTGGATGCTTATAAAACTTTCTTCAACACTCAAAGCTTGAAGGTGTGAAAGCATAGAATTAATTGTCAGACTAGGATTTACATCATTGAATGCAATGATGCAAAAGAGCAGTCAATACTCTATGTTTTGCAAGAAGATGCAAGAAAATCCCTGGCACACACAGAAACCTCCATTCCCTCAGAGTTTACAACCTCAATGCCATTATAAATTGCTTTATCTTGTGAATTATCTCCAGCTCCTTACCTAAAAAAATAAGTAATAATTAAAAAAAAATAAAAGTGCCAGCATAGAGTTGAGAGACAAGATTTTAGTGTTTCAACACAGAGGAAGGTGATATCACTCTTCTCTTTATATTTTTAATATTTTCACAGTTTGTAATAGCAATTATAACATCCAGATTGGGTGTTTCCTGACAGCTAATGACTGCCTGGGTTAAAGGCTCTGTTTTACTTCAGGACCTCAGCTATGCCATCCAGCCACTGAGGTTCAAAGCAAGCCCTATCGTGTAGTCCAGCTTCCCTGGCTGAAAGATGGAGATCTTCCCAAGGGAAGAAATCTGTCTCCCAGTGCAGAAAAGTAATGGCTCTTTCTGATTATCTTAGCCTCCAGTGTACTTTAGGCCACTGTGGGAAGAGTATTAGAGGAAAGATAGAAAACCCATGTTATGCTGCTCTTGTGTCTCCCCAGCCTATTTACATACGTTTCCAGACAAAAGTACGTGACCACGTGCTGTGAGGTCAATGCATGCCAGACCTACCATGCATGACTTGCATGGGCAAGAAGTACCCAAGAAAATGACAGATAAATATCCAGAATTCTCAAACACGTGCCAGACAAGATTTCTGTACTCGGAAGTATCAGGAAAAGGCAGGACCAAAGGCTTATGGCTGTTTGGAAGCCCAATGTGGTCATCAGTAAGAATAGAAGAATCGTGAGGAATTGACTGGTTTTTCTTAGCCTTCTTGTTATGGGAGCCTGTTCTGCACCTCTCAGAGATGTACAGAAACCAGACTCAAAATTAAATTAGCACCGAGATTTTCAATGCTTTTTTTCCTGTGGGATCAGTTCAGAAAACCTAACAGGAAAGAAGAGGCACAAACTCAGGATGTCATCTTTCCCTGTGTGTCCCATAAAATGACAGAACATCTATTTAACTGCTTTTGGTGTGCATCAGGTACAGGGAGGAGAACTTGCCGCCAGCCAAGTGTGATGAGCATGTTTTAAATCTCCCCTTGGAGCACCCCAGAGGAGCTGGAGAGGCTCTAAATTAAAGGCTACAGGTGTTTTGTACCAGGCATACTCGTTTAGAGACTTTGCCCTGATGCTCTTTTTACAACATTCTCCTCTAGGATCTTTTTCTGTCTCATATTCTTTTATTGCAGTACCAATTAGCTGAAACAACGATATGAACCCTTCACCCTGCTGTGAATATTAAAGAATGCTGTGGAATGAAATAGAGAGCACTACCAGAGAAATAAAGTGGAATTTATTAGCCAGAATTAAAGGACGATAGAAGTCTTTTTGGGTTGTCTTGATTAACTGCATTTCAGTGAGATTAAGGAAGACTATTTAGGGAGTGTTATAAATGTATGCACTTGTATATTTGTTAAGTCACCTCATTATGTATACAGGTCCTGGCACATCAGGACTTTCTATTCACTGGCACTCTCAAGCTCACATAAAGATCAATAATAAAAAAACCTCTTATCTGCTATGAAATACTTAACCATCTCTTTGGTATTATCAACAGCCTGAAAGCAGTCAAGTAAGTGTTTTTTAAGCTCCCTTGACAGAATGGTGTCTTCAGGTACATGAACGCTCCAAGGAAAGTGTGCAACATTACCCATGTCCTCCAGAAATGAAGAATGACCAAGTGATTGAGCGGCCCCAAGAGAACTGAGTAGCTTCTGGTTCAGTCTTTCTTCTGCCAGAGCCTTTGTGAGCCCTTAAGCATATCACATAACCTCCATTGTGTTGGGCAACTTGTAAATTGTCAATAGCACTGTTCTACCTCCCCATGCCATGGAAAGAAAATTACATACACTATGATACTCTGTTGGTACAGATACCCGTAAGATGCCATTTTCCTTTCTTCTCCATTGCTCCTCTGCTGTACAGCTCCCCATCTCCTGGCCGTGCTCTAAGCACCGTCTTATTCTTAGTCAACATTTTAAGTAGATTTCCCTCAAAACTCTTTGCACTACTTCCAGCATTAAGACCAGACTTTTGCCTCCTTTCAGAGCTCTCAAGAGACAGAGCAATTAGGAAAGGGACCCCATCCCTCTATATCCAGTTAGAAAGCAGTCAAACCATGCAGGTATGTGTTGTTCCTAGGGCAGTATGGGCAGAAGCAGCTCAGTCCTGAACATAGACCTGACCTCTGCCCTGCTAACGCATGCTAAGTCTGAGCTCACACTGGTTTGGAGTCAGATAGTGATCTTTCAAGTCATTCTGCATCTCAAAAGATCCTGCTTATTTTAGGATGGGAGCAGCAATCTCACTGGAGGTCACCGGAGCCATCAGGTATATACATCCTGGAGCAGGTACTATGTCATCTCACAAGTACCAGGGTGTTAACTTTGGTTCTTTAATCTCATAGACATCCAAATATGTTCCTCTTTAAGCAACAGCAGCTAGTGATCAATGAATGACACCAATGACCTGATGTTATTTTGTCCTATCTTGTAGTAGGTGAATTCACAGTATTAAAACCAATATAACCAGATATAACCAAAAACGTCCCAATTTGGATACAGTGGTTTGTTATTAAATGTCATCGGTTTTTGCCACATCTGGGAGGTTGATTTGCAACATATTTGTTCTCCTGATAATAGAAAACTGGAGAGATGTTAAAAAGCTTCCTCCCCTGCAAATTAGAAGAGAGTAGTTTCCAGCAATGTTGCTTCTTCCCCAGAGAGAAAAAGCCCACCCTGTAATGACTGTAGAAGGTCTCATTTAAATGGTTTTAAAACAATGGGAAGGAGAAAAAGGGAGTGAAAAAGGGACATTTAAGTGTTCCAAAACTTTGAACAGATTTGTTCTTCTCATGTTGATGCACACTGTGCAGCATTAGATCACATGCTGCTAATATCATGTTGATTTATGGTCTGCATAAATGGAAATAAATGGTATTTTCTGTTACCCAGAGAATAATAGATGGCCCTGGAATGAACACAACACCACATTCACACAACAGGCTCTGTTCATGTCACAAGCAAGGGGAGTGCAACTTCGTAAGGGCCCTCTCTGCCATTCCCACCAAAAGTCTTTGATACCCACTGATTTTAATAAGTAGGAGTGGACATTTAGGACAGCATTTTCTAAAGTATCTGAATGATTTAGGAACCAAAGCTGCGGTATAACAAAGCAGGGGAAATGTTGGGTGAATTTCTCCCTTGAATGAGAAACTGGAGACTCCCCAGATCTTTCCACAAAGTTCACCAACCGCACAAGTTGGTCAGGATCCTCTGCGTCATTTCCTCCACTTCCCTTCCCCACAAGCAACTTCAGGGCTTTTTCTCATCACTCTCCTCCTGGCCTGAGTGACTTGAGCTCCCTCTTGAGAAAGATGAGGTCCCCTCTTCAAACGTGGTATGAGCACTTAGACATGGGAGAGCTAAACCTCTCAGCCAGTGAAACCCTCATGCCACCTTTGAAACTGTGACTTTGGACACTAAATCACACTGAAATGTTTTGAAAACTTACCCATAGTGCCTAGCAGTTAAAACTAAATCTCCAGCGCAGTGTGCGATTATGGGCATACAAGCAAAAGCGATGACTTACTTTGGTTTAATGACTCATTATTTAAGCTAATAGGTTTTACTTTACAACCAGGGAGGGTAAGTTTGTGCAACTAGCCAGTCACCATCACTCAGCTGATGAGCAATACCCTGGTAAGATGTGGCAACCTTGTTGCTTTTGAACATCTGCCTACATGCTCCTCCATTATAATGGGGCCTAATAGAGCTCCAAATAGCTTGGGTTCCAAAACAGTCTCAAACAAAACTTCTCCTTTAATAGACTTACAGCACTGCCAAAACATTCACATTTCAGGCTGAAAGACTGAGTATTTAACCTCAGGACACAGATGATTTTCTGTTATTGTTGCTGTTGGCAGAGAAGGGAAGGTTAAATAAGTTTGAGACAATTTCATTTTTGATTCTGTATAAATATAGTCATGTCCATAGTGTTTTCTGTTTCTCTGGTTAGATGATTAAAACCTTACCATTAATGTGTGCGAAATTCCGTATTGTAATTACAGGAACAGCTGGTAAAGCCGCATACTATTAAGGTTGCCTGATGCTTCACATATTAAGATTTTGCTTCCTTATGGACAAGTTTGCGCTACAGCTGAATTCTTATCTTTATTTTTGCATCCTGACATCCTGACATCTTAATTATACTTTCTTTATGGGTTTTTTTTGTGTATTATGAATATATAATTAATTCCCAAATATATTAATAGAATACTGAAATTATTGACACCTACTCACACTTCCTTGAACAGGTGTTATTGTACACCACATTCACACACTGATGACAATTAAAAGATCTAACAGTTCAACAGAGTCCAATAAAGATTGGTATGCCATCACTGTACAACATTTTTCATTTTACTTCACCACTATATCCCAATAGGGACAAATAAAAGGAATTTAAGAAGATAAAACTTATATAGCCATTGCCCTGTCATACCCAGAATCTTACAGGGGCCAGGACCTTGATACTCCAGAGGAAGGTGAAAACTGACAACAGCATAACTGGATGGTTGGGCTTGCAGGGTAGTGGGGGAAATGTCCTCATACCTCCTATGCTGCTTATCTTCTGGAACCGACAGAGCCAGGAGAAGGAATTAATATAAAATGCTTAACTTTGCTCTGACGTTCTGTGCTCTCCGAGTCACAGGGATGTAAGCACAGGAAAAATACCAGCTCCCTCCCCCATTGCTTGCAATAAAACTAGAATCCTAATACAAATCCTGTCAAAACAGGCATTTCTGAAATTCCCCTACAGTGGATCCACACTAACTTAGGCCATCGCCAAAAGGGTCAGATTCCTTGATCTCCGGTGACTCCAGTTATTATGGCTCAAAAGGCTGAGAGGACAAACTTATGCAGGCACGTATGCACACTTCCTCTTCAGTTGCCACAGCTAAATTTGACAAGGATCATGAATCACAGCCCATAGTGACACAAAACCACTCTCACCATCACCAATGAAAGCAAACTTGTGCCTACTTTCCGACAGACATTTGCCAAAGGAAAATGCAAGAATACACTAGTTAGGACTATGATATATGCTGGATATATGCTGCATGCTGGCAGATATTCTCTACTCAGAGAACTTGGTAAAGTAGGTGAGGGAGAGGAAGGGTAGAAAGCAGTACAGAGATAAAGTTAAGTGAAATCTCCAGGGTTCCTTAACAAATAAAAACTAGGGTCCAGGACAGAGATTTTCTAAACGCTTTCCTGCTGAGAAGTTTATATAGGAATATTCAGTTTCTCAGGGAGGAGGTAAATGAGAAGAAAGTTCATTTCTTCCACTGCGACTTTATTAAGGAAATAAGCCTCCATTATCTTATTTCTTTAGCATTTTCATTAAAAAGTGAAGCCAAACCTACCAAGTCAGACACAGCTGAAGCAAAGCTGACCTAAATAACCTCTTGGCTGCAGCTTCATTTCATCAAGGTCAGCCACTAATACAGATATATATATGTGTGTATTTATATTAGAATATTACAGTTAGTAGCAGAACTGTAAAAAATGAAACAATTCCATCTTCATAAAGACAAACACTTCAACTAACCACCTCAACACTTCTGAAGAAAACAAAAAACGCTCTGTTTTTGACCAAAAATAATTTTTGATCTTCAAACAGAATCTGTAACACCAGTAAGTTCTACTTATTTCAGGGCAATTATGGCACAGGAACTAGCTCACAAATAGATTTTCTCCAAATAACACCCCTATTTTTTGATACTCGAAATTCTTTAGACTGGAATTCTCCAAACACAGCTTTCCCTTTCTTAATAATAGTTTACTTCTATTGAGGTAAAGCTAAACCCAGAAAGGTAGAACTGAAGGCAGAGCCACCACGGGACTTTGGAAACCCTGCCCCGAGTACGGTACTGATTCATCCAGGGCAGACAAATTGCACACATACAGAACAACTCTCCTCCACATGGATGACATCCAGGCAGACTCAATACCACTGCAATCCAGAGCGGCTCTAAACCTCCACTTCGTTTTTGCACAGGCGGTTTATCCAAGGAGATTTTTCTTCTGATGCAGGGGAAAAGAGGAATGTGCCATCAGTTTGTCACAGAGACCCAGGGATTGACTGAGGAGGCAGCAGTGTGATCTGACTTCTAGCAGCCCACCTCACTGACTGGAACAAGACACCCAGATGATAAACCCATGACATTAGAAGGAAAGTTCAGGACGGTTCTCATTCAAACAGCCATTACATACATCTACCTTTGAGTACCTGAAGCGCTGACAGCAGAGAGGATTTGTCTGTGTCATTTTCTCCTCCCCTGCACTTTTTGAGAAGAGGACATCTGACACTTGGCTGGGGAATGTAATGCTTTTCAGGCAGGTGGATCACTCCCCTGGTTAGGAAGAACCCTCTTCCAGCTGTGCTACAAGTTTGGTCCGCTGGGGAAGAGAGAGTCTCCTCCAGATACCAAAGTATTTCCTTTAACTACTCAAACACGGTTGCTCCTGCAAGTTGGGTGGTACAGTACAGTATGACAGCTCTTCTTTTTAAGTCACAACACTCTACATAATACAGATCCCCAGAGAGATCTGAGTGCTGCGTTTTATTGCACTTTAAAAACACTGTGCTAATAAATTCCAGTCTCATATAAACTACATGGACAGAAGTGCTCTGCCCATGCAATCTGCCTGCCCAGTAGAAAATGTGTGTTAGTCTGAAAAAGTCCACAGCTTAAGGTTCCTCACTGGAGCGGTACAAATGAAAGCAAGAGCTGTGTTACTGTTTCTCCCTTTGGAAAATAAGGGCATCACAAAATATGCCAGATATAATAACTTGTGGACTTATGGCTCCAGCGTTCTTGCATAGTTTCTTTTATTTGCAGATTACATTCTCTACCTGGTTTATTCTAAAAATATTCCCTACGGATTCTTTTTTATTCTTTCCTCAAAATAACAATGCCCCCAAAAGTCTTCAGAATTTGCTTTTTTTAATTTTAAATGAGCATGAAGTCTTCTTTTTGTCTTCTCAAAAATTCTTCAATTTCACATTATAACCAACTCATACAATTAGATCAAATCTAAACTGGAAAATTCAATTATCTGTCCTCTTATATTTTGCAGTTAAACAGCTTTTCTGAAGGCTAAACTCCTACCTCACAACAAAATAAGTTACTTGTGAGGCTAGCAATTCTGAAATAAAATGAGAAATTGGAGAGCAGGCTGAGGGTATGGTACCAGCCTTAACGTTTTCAACTTTGTGTTCAACAGATCCTACTGTCCCAGATCCTCCTGACTCAGAAAAACACAGCTGCTCATCTTGTCAGTGAAGCTTGCCATAGCCTTCCTTCCTTAATCTGTTGGGATAATATTGTGTTACCTTCTTACAACAGTCAGCTTAGTTGACATCTTTCACTTCTGTCTCCTTCCTAGGCTCAGATTAGTCAGATCACATTCTGTTCCTCTATCCTTCCTTTCTTGCATGCATCCAAATCTTCAAGAGGGTCCTTGCAATCAGCAGGGACTTTCAGGCAGATGGTCCCCAGTGCAATGCTCCACCTGGCTGGCAGCGATACAGATTTCATTGAGAGGATGCTAATTTTGTGACTCGGCTCTGGCCCAGTTGTGTTTTCTCTGCCCCTGCTCCCTAAGAAAAGCATTCCTCATTCCGAAGATCGGAGGGCATCAGAGGGACTTTGAAAATTGGTTTCCCAGCTTCAAGCTAGAGCCGAATCTCCTCCGACACAAAGAAAGGAAAGGATTTCTCTAATAATTTCATAAAACTCTATTAAATAGCCAGCCAGCATTTAGGTCCATTACTGTAATTCTCAGCTAGTTTATTTAGCTTCCCGCACTGTGATGTATCCAGCTAGTAAAAACCTTCAATTATGTGCCCAGCATAGGAGCTGAGTTAGGACACCGTCGTCCCTCACTGTGTGCAGACCTCTGCAATGCGCAGATCTCACGAGGGCTCAGCTTTTCTATTTTGCACCTGCTCTGCTGATTCTTCTTCATCTCCAACAGGCATTCAGATATTAGTATCATTCTTTGTGAATGGTAAATTCATAAACACCTGGAGACAAAGGGAAATGCTGTTCAGAACATACTAAGCCATCAAATGAACTGCATAACCCTTCCTTCCCTCCTCTGGTATGGTTCTACTTATACTGTCATAAGGTGTACATCGAATATCTTTATATCTATAAAGTTATCCCTGTGTGGGAAAGGAAATCAATTTTATATCCTTACAGTCAAATCCTCCCCAAGGTATTTACTATATGACTCTTTATATAACAAAACCGTCATTCCCAGATGAACTGTGCACCAGTAAAACCCTGGTGGGTAGATGCGGCTGAATGAGAAATAAAAAAGCATACCTGAAAGCCTGTATCACTACTCGGCCCAAATGTTTGTGTTTTACTGCAGGTGGAATCTGCTCTCAGGAATGGGTCAGATTTATGCACATTCTGGTCCTCAGTTGGAGCACAGCCCGACTGCAAGCCTCCTCTGGGCAGGAGCTCAGGAGGCCCTAACCCAGTGGTATGTGCCACTGGCTTCTCTTTCCTGCCTTCACTCAGTGTGGTTTCTACAGCTAATAAAAGCTTTCATTCTGCGCTCCTGCTCTAACCCCTACAGGGCTACAAAACAAAGCTCAGGACCTCTATGAAAGGATTTCCCTTCTAATGACCATCCTTCTTGATTAAAGGATGATGACAAAAAAGACAGATTTTTGCAGATCACAAAAAACTTTGGTCCTGGTTTAGTTTTGTGGTCCACGAGACTTCAAGTAATCACATTTCAGGGCAGATATAGTGGGGTTCATCTCCTGTAATGTGAGGCATCCAAAGTTAGATGTCTAAATCTAAGTTGGGCATATTGGCTTGCTGTGCAAAGGAGAGCAAGGATGATTCATCTCATCTTCTTTAGTTGCCCATCTGTGGAAGAGATCCATCACTGCCCGCAAATAAGTTTTTCTGTATAAAAAGACTCTACAATAAGGTGGTAAGCCCTAGACAGCTAACTTCTGGAGTTTTGGAACTTCAACATGACCCAGCAATGTGCACTCGGAGCCCAGAAAGCCAACCATACCCTGGGCTGCATCAAAAGAAGCGTTGCCAGCAGGGGGAGGGAGGTGCTTCTGCCCCTCTACTCCACTCTCGTGAGACCCCACCCAGAGTACTGCGTTCAGCTCTGGGGCCCCCAACATAAGAAGGACATGGACCTGTTGGAATGAGTCCAGAGGAGGGCCATGAAGATGATCAGAGGGTTAGAGCACCTCTCCTATGAAGACAGGCTGAGAGAGTTGGGGTTGTTCAGCCTGGAGAAGAGAAGGCTCCGGGGAGACCTTATAGAAGCTTTCCAGTACTTAAAGGGGGCCTACAAGAAAGCTGGAGAGGGACTTTTTACAAGGGCATGTAGTGATAGGACAAGAGGTAATGGCTTCAAACTGGAAGAGGGGAGATTTAGATTAGATCTCAGGAACAAGTTCTTCACTATGAGGGTGGTGAGGTACTGGAACAGGTTGCCCAGAGAAGTTGTGGATGTCCCATCCCTGGAAGTGTTCAAGGCCAGGTTGGATGGGGCTTTGAGCAACCAGGTCTAGTGGGAGGTGTCCCTGCCCATGGCAGGGGGGTTGGAACTAGATGATCTTTAAGATCCCTTCCAACCCAAACCATTCTATAATTCTATGATTCTATGATCTACAATCAGGACAGCGTAGTTACATCAGCCATGTATGTCAGTAAAATAAGAGGTCCCAGAGCTCTGGTTCAACATCACCATCACTGTTCACTTGTTGGTGTAGCCTGGCCCAGTTTTGACCTGTAACAGCTCACTGGTACTCACCATCCGATGCCAGCACACTGTCTGTGGGTAGCACAGGTCAGGGATCAGCCCCAACAAATAGTAGGGATAAGGCTAGGCTTTTTAGGGAGAAGGAGAAAGATAATTTAGCCATACAAATGCATGCACATCACAAAAATTGGCCAGCAGCCCGTGGTCTGTTTAATTTGCTAATGAAGGCATAGCCAAAGAGCTCCTTCTTTCTTTGTGTTTCCCATACATGTTGTTTCTGTGGGACAGGGATCTACCCTGTCCCCGCTCGGAGAAGCGACCCATATTTTAAAGCAGTACCATTCTTTTCCTAAATGCTGGTGCTGAGAGGATGAAATTCATCCAGCCATTACTTCTCTGATGAGACACTTTTGGTAAGATATCAAGCACTTTTTTTAGATAAGAAAGCTGCCTGGAGTATATCAGCAAGGATATGTTTTGATCAAAATCCCAAGCTGATTCAGGCATTTCTTATTCTGTCCTGACCTAGCCATAAAGCAGCTATAACATAGGATTGCACACAATTTTTCAAAAATTTATTTGTCATTCCCAGCGAAAGAAGGACTAAAAGGGATTCCAGAAAATGCGGAAAAGACTTGAAAATAAGTCCTTTTCAATTAGCACAAGCTGGTCACCCCTCAAACTGAAGGCACCAAACCTGTTGCTCCCCACTTACAAATCTTTATCAATACATGGTGAAAATTCATGCTTAGATTATGAAAAATGTCAGTTCCCCATTGCAGGGATGGGATGGGCAACTGTTTGAGAGACATTTTTCTTTTCTCTCCATATCTTTTTTTATGGATTTGCAGCTCTTTGACAACACATGGATTAATTGTTTGGTGAGAAAGGCAGAAGGCATTTATTTACATTTATAATCACAATTTTAATCATTCATGCCATTAACAAATGTCACTGTTAGTCAATTTTATGTTTTTTACTCTGGTATTTTATTTCAGCATGAAGTGTTAAAATGTTAGGACTTCTCATTACTGACTGGTTATTTTGCTCAGGATTTTTCGTTTTCTTTCTCTCTCTCTGTGCCTAAAATCCAATTTACAACCTGCTAAAGGCCTCATAAGATTTTTATGGATTATTTCCTGAAATCACATTAATCTAGCTCTTGTTACTTTGCACTAATTTCACCTACCATTGTATGAAGTAACTAAATTCGATTGCTTGGAAATGATCCCCTAGAGACTTCTTCATGAAGCGAGAAAAAGAAAAAAAAAAAGTAACCTTACCTTGATGAGGTTATAAATGTGGTGGGAACAACAGGCCTATAAATTCACAGTATGTGGACCCTTATCAAGAGCAATTTCAAACTATGATAATCAGAGATCTTCAAACTTTCAAGTAAGATATAGATCAGGGCTTGGATTAGATTCCACTTGGCTTTGCTTTAACTACCTTAACAAGTCAGCCTCATTTGGCTTCAACAGGTGATACGCTATTTATCACTGTTTTAACAAGCTGGGTAAGTTGCCCAATAGCTTATCAGCTGCACCCTGGTTCATTACAACAGCAGTTCAACCAATATTAACTACGCTGGGCATCAGCTATCAATTAGATGTATCCTTTATTTTAGGGACAGTCTGAAGATAACAGTGCAAGCCATCAGAGAAAAAGGTATTTAAAAACACTGAAGCAGCCCAGTCTCTGGTATATTGTGCTGTCTACTCCATTTGTTTACATGCTAAAAAATCCATCTCCTCTAAGCCTTGTAACTGGGTAGTTTAAGAACAGCAAGCATGCTTGAGATAGAGCAATTCAATGTAATTGCTCAGGGTTGTAAGAAAAGTTATCTAACTTTCGAGTGGACTGTATCTGATCCACGCATGGCTTCCCAGACACAGTGAAGCTTTCATGCAGTTGACGGGCCAATGCTCCTTTGAAATGGGGATTCATTCACGCTGAGTGCAGTCAGGAGATAAAGTACAGATTAGGGTTTTCATTTTCCTAAGCCCTGCACCGAGCTCCGGCAGGTTGCCTTTAGGAGTCCAACAGGCTGTTTCCTGGTGCTGCAGGCACCCATGCACAAAGTCTTCCTGGCCTCTATGCTGTAGCAAGCAGACACTGGGGTTTTTGGTTGTCGCCCCCACTTGCCCATACTGAACTGTTCTCTGGTCCCCGAGGAGCAGCAGTGTGACCACAGCACCGGGAAGGGTTGAGTTTTCTCTTCCTCAAATCAGTGCTGAAGCTGAGTCAACTCTAGTGTGAACTTATCCCGGCCAGCAAGTACTTTTTCTTAAAATCCTTTTTGATTTTTGTTTGTTGGAGTAGATGTTCATTCTGCTGTCAGATGTACCTCACCTAACCCAGGATAACCACACTGAAATTCTCTAATCTAGGCTACCTTAATGGTATCTGGGATCAGAATCTGCCCCTCCTCTGACTCATACTCAATGCTTAGAAATGCTCTTTCCTAAGCAGTATCACACAGGAGAAGATTTTTGAAGGAGTTATCATGCACCACCTCCCATCTACAGATCTATATAGCAGGGCAATAGGCAAAACATAAGATGTGTTTCTGCTTTAAAGCAGCACAGTGATTTTTAATCTAGAAAATGCTCATCTTAAAGTAGTTCTTAGATGGTAAGAGCAAAATGTGTGCCCTTACTGATGATGCATTGCTTCTTGAAATACATTTGTACCTATACACTAGGATGGTCTTGTCACTGGGGTTCTGACCACAAATTTCCCCACACTGAAAAGTCATTTGGAGCTCGATCCTCCAAAGGTTTTGTCCTTTATACGTCCTTAGTCTTATCCTTTATGGCTAAGTGATCAGAGCACTTGCACACAACAGAGAAGATATGGTTTACCCCTCAGCCCCAGGGGAATCAAACTCAAACCTCCCACTTTTGAGGAAACTGATCTCAGCTCTAGGTTGTGGGCTAAATTTGAAGAAAGGATGGGAAGAGAAGGGCTCTGTGAAGTCTTCCTGCTGAAGCTGCTCTCTTTCGCGTGGCGCACTTTACTGTTCCTTGAGCCAGAGAAAAAGGATAGCACGCAAAGAGGAACCACTTCAAGAGGATGGACTGAGTGTCCCCCACCCTAAGAATAGTCCATAGGCTGGTGGTTATGGCACTCTCCAAGAAAGTATGGGATGTGAGTTTGCAGCCCCTCAGGCAGAGGAAGGAACTGAACTTGGGTCACCCACATCCTGAATGAGTGTACTAACCACTGAGCTGAATAATAAATAATAATGAAAAGGAGCACTGTCCCACAGCAACTCTCTTCTAAAAGGGAGAGAGATTTCAGCCCTGTTTTTCAAAGCATATCTATTCTTAGGGTACTCACTCCAGAAAGCTAAAGGCTCTGTAGGAGTTTGAAGAGAGGACGGCACGATTCTAGCCCAAACCCAGGACTCGCGATACCCAGCTAACCTCAGCCTTTTTTGCCAGTTAGCAAAATGGGTCTGTGGCTGTTTGAGATCCCACTCTGAAGCCCCAACTCTCTTTACATATACAAGTAATTTGGCCTCTAATTGGGAGTTGTGTGTTCACCTAATAAACAGGTGCATGGGATCTTGGTGCAGCAACAGCGAACGCAGCAGTGCTCACAACCTTTTGTGGTTGCTTTCATCTCTGGCCTGGGGTCTGGTACATATTTAGACACTTAACTCTCAGTGACTCCTTTCTCACTCTCCTAACTGGTCCTACCAGAATTACCCTGCTTCACATCGTCGGGTGAGTCACTAGCAGCCGTAAGATGCTCAGATATTCACAGAAAAAGGGAATGTCTATCCTCCTAAAGCATGGGAGAACTGCGTGTGCACTGTGCTGTGTTTCCAAGGGCCGTTTAGCACTTCCTTATTTATATTTTTGTATTTTAATACAGTCCTTGTTGTTCACCATAAACAGTCCCCACTCCCAGAGGCTGGGTTATTTTAGAAAGAGAAAGGTAAATTGTCTTACTTCTGAGATTTCCAGCAATCAGTTTATCACACGTTCATAAATCAAGACATTTACTGTGAAGAATGTTTAAGAAATACAAAGTAAAATTACAGGCAACTGCATATTTCCAAACACCCTAGTGTTTGAATATTCAAAAGATACTTCATGTTCTTCTATTTCTTGCCAATAGCTGGAATTCTGAATCTTTATTAGGAGTGTTTATGGTAAAATAAGCACATGACATTATCTCCTGTCTGATCAAACAGAGTAAACATGCTACTTTAAAATGTCAGAGATCTATTTCTGCAGCTTCCAGTAGTTATTGTTGTAAACAAGGGATTGCTGTATTTGCCCATAGCTTAGCCAGAAAGTTAATGTTTCCTATTAAACATTTTCTTCTTTCTTTCCTAGACCATTTTGTACTACCACACCCAGCTGCTAACATCTGGCTCCAAGCAGTGACACCAGCTGATGAGAAATGGCATTCCTGCAGCTTTTCTTTCTGAAGACTCATCCAGAGGTGGCTGTTATCCAGCAGACAACACACTGCACTGCTGAATGTCAGTGTCTACAGTCCCACTGGACAAAGGGTCCTAGAGGAGTTATTCACACCAAACTGTGCAAGAAAAAGATTTGGGAGTCTGATGCTCAGGAACCGTGGTTCTACAAACCAACGAGCTCCTCTGGCCAGTCACCTCAAACACGGTGTCACCCAGCTGATGTATGGACTGAATCATTTGGACATCCAGTCTGAAGCACAAGACAAATAGTGATTACTAACTCAGACTGGTCTCCTGGCACAAACTGCGAATGTGCCAGTGGCAGCTCTGTGTTTGAAATCAGGGAGGACGACAGCAGTCCAACTCTGACACCGCTTTATGTAATCTGGCATGGCACCGAGCCTCCGCTTCTCCACCCAGCAACACTGGGGCAGCTTCTGGGGAGGAAAACTCTCACCCTTCAGATCTGGGCTGGTAACAGTATGGGAAAAGAGAAGAACACTGAGTGTTAAACATTAAAAATTTATAATTTTAATTAGAAATAATAATTATTTAATGCTATTAATTCTAAATATAAATTAATAATATTTTAATAATAACTTGCAGTCAACAGCCTTTATCACAGGATGTCAAAACACTTTATAGATAAAACCCAGTTAAACTTCCCATTATCCACCTATGCGATACTTCCCACTGGCTGCTCTCAAGGTGTTTTATCAGAGGCAGTGCCTGCCGTCATTGTTGTAAGTGAGGAAACTGCAGAACAAGGAAGTAAAGCACCTTGTTTGCATTCCTCAGAAAACCCGGGCTAAGCTGAGGAAAGATCCTAAGTGTCTCAATACGCAACCTATTGCTGTATGCAGCAAATTGCTGTATTACTTGAATAACAACAAACCATTTCCAGAAGGTTGCCCTCCAGACTAGTGCTGAGGCCACAACTGAAGCGAGTGTTGAAATCGGCCTGACCGCAGGGCATGGTACGTCTCTGCAACCTGTTGTAGTCAGACCTACTCCTGCCTCAAGCCAGCTGGATGCAAGCAAGCGCTGGTCCAAAAGCTGCAAAGCTTCATTAGTTCGGGGCTGTTTCTCTGCAGAACTTACTGTAACTGCTCACCTTCCAGGCAGGGGATGGCTGCCGTTCAGCTGGCTGCGCGGGAAGGGGGAGCGGGCACAGGTGTGTCTGCAACAGACCGAGCAGCCTTATCCCTTGCTCGGTATCGCACATCTGTGAATCTCAACGCAGGCTTAGCAAGGACATTTCAGAATTCAGTATTTTGGGGGCCAAAATTGAAGCTGAAAATGTTGCTCGGATACAGCCTTTACCTAAGCAAGCAGACTATGACCAGTTAGTAGCTAAGCCCTGGCAGCGTATAAAAGGAATTATAACATGTATGTGCCAGAGCAAGGACCTGAGCATTATGACCCTTGAAGATTTTTCTTGTATTGCTCAACTATTTATCGCCGTATAGTCAAGGTACTTGAAATACTTGAAAGTTAAGTTTTAAGTTTCTAAGTCAGTTTTTCTTTCTGGATGTCCAGTTCAACACCCAATTTACATGAGGAATAACAGGTTCTTCTGGACAGGAACTAACCCTCGGTTCTGTTTGTATGGAACAAACAAAACAGCACGCAGTCCTTAAACTATAGGTACTTAGTAGCGAAGGGGGAAGTCTCAGAACTGAAGGTGCTACTCTGCATTTATCTTAATGCCAGTTAAGGTACACAAGACATAAAAAGAGACATCAGTAAAATGTATTCCCTTCCTAAGGCCATTTAACCTAGAACCAGTTTCTTGGCCATGTGGTCACCTCTCAGCTCTCAATCACTTTCTTCAGATACCTTTGTCTCTCCATGGATTATCATGGGGCATGAGGGCAGTTACACTTCCAGCTTAGGTAGTTCAGTTCAGTCCAGTCCCTAAGACTAGGCAGAACGAATCAAAGATCCTTGTATAAACACCTAAAAGTAGAGGTTACTTTAGAAGTCTTGGCTATAAGAGCCTTTGCCATACACTTCTCAAAAATCTTTGAAAGAGCAAAGTAAATCCATAATGCAACTCCTCATGGCATAACATTGTCCTAATTCTCCCCGTACCACAGCTTTATCTTTAACAACACTGACGTTAATTCATTTTTCTTCAACTTGATTTTGACAGTTTGTCTATATAACAGACATCTTTAATCTAATTTTTCAGATGTCAGTAAAGATATACCAGTTCACAAGGGTAAATAACCTGTGTTTTAAATACGGTGTTCTGAAAGCCAATGGCCAAAGCTATCTATGAACTTTGCAATCATAAAAGCTTTCTTTGGAACAGATCGGAGACAAAATATTTCATTTGCTTTGTTAATGTCCTTTCATTTGAGTCATAATTATATCCAAACTGCAGCTTCTGAGGGCCACACAGAATAATATAAATGCCTTTGTTTCCATGGATTCATGTTCTGTTGTTTCCATTCCCATTGCAATCCTGGTTACATGAATGAGGAATCTGAATGCAAAGGCATGCGGTATTCTGGGAGTTATAATAAGAAGCTGAAAAGCTTTGATTTTTTTTCTGAAGCCTATAGTCTGATTCACTATTTTTTTTCCCCACTCTATCTTGGACCATAGCTTTCCTTCGTCCTTGTGCAAGTTATAGAACACCCTCCAGATCTGGAACTACCGGGGAGATGTTACTGTGTAAAGACATCACACAACCAACTTGAGCCACCTTGCCTGAAACTGCTGTGTCCCAGAGAAGTCATTTCCCCAAACGACAGGACCTGGACAAGCCTGGGTTTCACAAGGTGCTGCACTAACTTCTCACAGCGAATCACTAAAAAGGATAGTGTGTTCATGCCTTATTTGCAAAATTCCTCCCATCTGAAGTTAAAACCCTCCCTTCATTTTCACCCATTCTGTCAGCAGTTAATGGTGATATTCTAGCTTAATAACTAGGGCTTAATGTAGGCTCAAATTAAAGAAAGGGGAAATAAAGGGCACCCGGGGAAGTCCTTGATGAAATATAGAAAATGTGAAGGTTCAGAAACTTTTGAAAAATTTAGACCTTGATCCAGATCCAGAACGATTAGTGTCTCTTGTGTGTAACATGGGGATACAAAGGTTGAAACTAATCCTGAGAATATCAACATCACGACATAACCTTGCAGCTGAAATGCCCTGTCCTACTAGGCTGTTGAGTTCCCTGCTTCAAGGCAATACTGAAAACATCAACTTACAAGCTTTGCCTTAATTTAGTCCCCAGAATACCCACTTTTAGGTGATAGATATCCTGAATAAAGAGGGACACAGATTTGATCCTAGACAACTAAGATGTTTCTTAAAAAAAAAGACATTCTGTTCTACTGCATGTAACAGTAAGAGTAAGGGAACAGTGTAATTCGAATCAGAGCTGATCCACAGTAAATTACTTTCAAGAACCACTCAGAAAGTCTTTCAAGTAAAATCAACAGACATTATCAGAGACTGGCTAAAATATAACACATTTTTAACATCAAATTCTAGTAGTGTAAAAAGAAATAGAATAACCGAAGTAGTAAGACCACCACCATAACTCAGTGTGGGAAAATAATTGTAACCAACTAGACAATGTTGCCTAAAATTGTCTTTTCCATGTTTTTAACTGGTATCTCATGTTTCTTCTCTGATAGCAGCTTGGATTCAGAAATGCTTTTCATCCTAGACATATTATAAAATATCTCTCTGCTTTTGGACATTACTGATACAGGCCAATTCTCCTGTCCATGCTGCAGGAATTGTGAATATTCTGCATGTGGAAATCGTGGTGATAACAACCTGAGCCCAGCAAAGGGGATGAGAACAGAATATGCAATTGAGATCTGCAGTGCAGGTAAGCTTTCTGCACTGAGAACAGAAGATGTGAATTTTACCCATACATCAAAAACGTGCAGTATTCTGAGACTTGCTTATCCTTAAGTGGCATGAAAACACAAAGAGAAGAAAGCCTTTCTGATGTCTGATAATGAGAAACATCGTTGACTTTCAGACCTGAAACTACTTAACACACACACACACACACGCACGAGAGCAAGAGAGAGAGAGAGAAATCATTGAAAAAAATTGGAATGAAATGAGAAAAATGACTTATTACAGTAGACATCAACTAATGGATCACATTTATTTTGTGTCAATTTGAAATGGCAGGGGGATTTTAATTATTTTCCTTACTAAGCACGTCAAAAAATATTCACTAGAAAACTCAGCAAATATGTTATAAACTCATTTAAGCCACAGAGCTCATCAACACTGTTTGCAATTATGAAATCATTTGGGGATATGGTATTTTTTTAGAAGGAATTGTTTTGCTCTTAGATGGAAACCACATCATAGTCCTTCAGACATAAATCTTTTATTGTATCTTCAAGAAAGAAACTGGAAATTGTGCAACAAGGCGCCACTGATAAAATATAAGTATCCCCTTGGAGTAATCTGGATGAGCTCATCACTTGGGGAAGATAACAGGGTATGTCATGGTTACAAAACACTGCTTTTCCTTTTCAGTTCGCGGTAGAGGAGCATAATGAACATGGTCCTGCAGCAGAACTCTGTGCACAACATAAAACAAAATACTTAGCTCTTCAGGACGGAAACTGCTTCTGAGCTTTGGCATTGATTTACTTGAATTTACAGTTGGAAATACACCCCATTCAGTGTCAGGTGACTATTTCCTTTTCTTTCTTTGCAGGTAGAATTAGCATCATAGCCAAGGGCTGCACATCAAAGCCAAGTAAAAGGAAAATAATGTATGAGGTAAACTAATGCAATGATCTGACAGAACTTGTTTCAGATGTAACCTGTGATGGTCAGAACCTTCAGACTTTGGGAAGCCTCCAGGAAGATTAGTCCTGAGGAGACCTCATTCATCCTTTGTTGTCTCGCTTTCATCCAAATGTTGTGTATACCTGCCCTCTGTCCCCATTTGCCAGATTCCATTGCAGGGCTAAGGGGTTTTCACTGCTTAGTAGACTCATGCTTTTGGGTGACTGAGCCACTGTCAACACAAGCTTTTTCCATGAGTAAGTAGTGAAACTTCATGGAACTGATTAACTTGCAGCACCTAGTCCTTAATATGGCTTGCTTGACCGTGAAGGACCATTTTATGTGACTCTCCAGACCAAGTTTCAGAATCACTGTTGTCTACCATTTCCTCTGTAACTAGTATGCCAAATAAATATGTAGAAGAAACCCTGAAAACCCTCTGAACACAAGTTAAGGCAGAAGACACAAACAAAGTTCTGCATTTTTTGTCCGATTCAGATGGGTTTCAGGTGCAGCAGCTCCCAGCAGCACTTCCATCAACTGCACTGATCACAGAGGAACCCACTTGTCGGGAATGATTTGATGAAACAGAACAAAATGGGTGAATTTATTTCACTAGGATTCACACTAGTATGCAGGTATATTGTACATAGCATTTATCACTGTCACAATTTTCATGCTACATTCAATTTAACACCAAATGAAATTGCAGCACCTTAAGTACTATATTGTACATACAATCTGTGTGCGTGAACCTGAAGGCTGTGCCTTCAGTTTCAAACAGTACTGGAGACAGTAAGGCCGTGAATTCAGCCCTTTCCTCCTCCTGTAAAACAGGAACCTACTAGGCGTTGCTGTAATAAAAAACTCTAGTGAATTTTCATTCACAACTTAAATAATCAATATAAATCTGTGATTCTTGGACTTAGGCTGGGATTGCCATGTGATTACAGCAGCAACTTCTATAGATGACGGCTCTGCTGTCACCATCTGAGGTTTCTCAAGCACTGAGGTGACAGTCTTGCCTAGATGGGTGGGACAGCTTCTACAATTATGATCTTATACACCTGTATCTTGTATTCTATATATAATCTTGTACAGTTGTAATCTGTGATACTAAGTAAAGATTTAATTGACAATAAGAAAGTGGTCAAGGATAAAATTTAAGCAGGGGAGAGAAAATAGAAGAAAGAAAAAAAAAAACCAAAACAAAACCCAAAACCCCATTACTCCAGATGCAAGTTAGACCTGCCTCGGAATACTAAATACAATAAACCCTTCAAAATTTGGCATGTTTTCAGAAGCCATGTTTAATTCTGGTCCCAAGCCTCTTTATAAAACACCCATCCTGCCTTCAAGCGAAGTAAAAAGCCAGAGCACAAATGAGTTACCAGCAGGAGACCTGCGCTGTGATAGCAAGAGGGAGGACGCAAGGTTACAGCCCTTCATCTGTGCCATTCCTCTTCCTGCTGTCCCACAAAGAGGTCAGGCAGCCGTAAAGGTACCCAAAACTAGGGAACAAAAACAATAGTAGCTGTGATTAAGACATATGGAGGATGAACTAAGCCAGATTCTGAGGTAAAAGGTCACCCTGTAATAACTGCTGACTCCTGAAGCGTATAAAGACCTATCTAAAAACCAGTTTGTTGTTGCCAATCCAAAGGTAAAGAAGACTCAGTGGCTGGTATCCCTTACCCTCCATGTCCCTCATGAGTGATCCTGAACAGCCTGGTTGGACAGATATGTCTTGGTGCTTGGGAGTCTCTCTGATTGAAACATGAGAGCATACATGTTTGGGAGTTAAATCAGTTTGTTTTAAAATAAATATTATCTTCCTCTCCCATAAAGTGTCTCATTGAAAATCTCACCCTATTCTGCTCTAATTAATCCTTATACCTGTCCTGATATTCCTGATAAACTTGTTCTTGTTTCTGGTAATCAATGGGCACAAATGTCTGCTTTTAATGTGCAAAAGACAATACACATTTCCTCTTCCTGATAAGCAGCACTGGTGTGTCAGTTAAACCGTAGGAAATCTTACCATGCCAACAGTCTTGTGGTAATAGAATAAATGCAGTTCAGTAGCGTGTACTGAAAGCAGATCAAATCAACTCATTGATATACTGCTATTTTGGGGGGATTCTTTGCTATACACAGATCACCACTAAACAGCACCTTCTGGAGAAAACAGGTCCATTGCAAATACCTGAGAACGCATTTTTTCAAATCAGAATTTAGAGCAAATAGAGCTGCCTACCATAGTAGATAGAAAATAATCATACAAGGGAAAATGTCCATTTATTTGCCAGTACAATTCTTCAGCCAACACTGTAACATCAGTTTCTGATTTCTGTTGAGCACCAATAATATTACCTTCTTCCCCTTGTTAAAAGAAAATCTTTCTTCAGCTACAAACATGGTCAAATCCCAACTAGCAACAGGTGCACAGCACAGTCATCACTTCAGAAACTAGGTTCACAGATTTCCTTTCCCAAATATTACTGTTCTAAGTGTCCGTACTTACAGTTGCCTTGTACTTCTGTTTTCTGGACCTAGCTAAAATTCAAATCTCCATTGATTTCATTTATATCTATACTGCCTAAAACTCCACACATGCAAAGGATTCCTAATGCATACCCTGAATATAGCATTAGCCACCTCTACGAGGTGTGTTGGAGTCTTCTGAGGAAGGGTTTTACATAAAAGATAGGTGTCTGTTAGTATTCCTAACCATCTCTGAATGTGTTCAGACAATACCCAGCTCTTGCAGAACCTAATTGATATCCGTGGCTTACCTGAAGAGAGGAGTTTCCATGTTTTCCATGCTAGTTTTAGTGGGTTGCAGATACTATTTACCATCAACGGCTCTACTGATCTTGGTGTAGGATCTATCACTGCTATACATCCACCTGTTGCTAATGGACTTTGCTTCTTCTCCGTCAGTGCAGCCAGCCACGATTGGTTTTTGGCTTCACTCCAATAGGCAGGAACTATTCCACCTTTCAGGGATGTTTCCCCAGAGTAATACACAGGCTCAAATGCAGGAAGGAACAGGGACCATGCGTTCAAGAACAAGGATGTTTTGCCTCAGTGTCTGAAGGCAAATGGCTCCCAGGAAGCCTAATATACCATGTTTCACAATAAAATAGTTGAATTGTCTTGTAGGAGCACAGCTTGCAGAAAGAAATGTAAGAGCATAGCACAGTGCAATGTTGTATACTCTTGTTCAAGACATCCATCCAGGGAAGCCTATTTGGGTCTGCCTGAGTTAGAAGGGATGGATTAGACTCTTGTGGGGCTTTTCAGTCCTGCAGTTCAATGATCCTGTGTCACCACGTGAACAGATCTTGCTATTAACTCTGGCTTGAGATACGGCCCAGCTCCATAAGAAACACAAAATCTGTGTTTTTCATTATGATAATTTAAACTTGATGGTCTCTACACATTGTAGGTAATGGTAAATTAACCAGTTCCTACTTCTTTCCAGTAAGTTAACCCTACTGTACATGTGGCTTAAATATTACACTGCCTAGAGAACAGAAGACTAGGCATTATTTAGAAACACATATAAAACAAACTGCCAACAGGTTGGAGAAAAGCATAGGTTCATCTAATGCAGTGAAACTAAAACTGACAGCATGATGCTGGCTGGTATAGAAAAGATAATGAATAAAATACTGTATCTATTAATTGTGTAAAAAAAGTGCTAGGGTGGTATGTTTTTGTTAAAATCTCATCTTAAGTAAACAGATGCCAAAAGCAAAGTGAATTAAGACGCCTGCTTAGTTGCAGCTAAATGCTTTTCCATTTTCTGGAGGAATAAAAGAACAAAATCCAATTGGGAGGTAAGTTCATTTCTTGCCAGTACTGGCACCTAAATATCACTGGTACATCCAATATCCTGACAAAGTGAGACTTTTTAAAAATTCCACTTATATTCATTACAACATAGTTTTGTCTGCACCAAGCTGAGACTCATGCCACTGAGTCCTCCCTCACATGAAATACAGGCTTATCTGCAACTGACACAATTATGTAGCACAAAGCCATGGTCTTTGTCTTGTACGTAAGGTCATGGACCAAAAGAAAGGCCATTTGAGTTATACTACAGGTGGCAAAATGCTGCAAAACACAGTCTCCTGCTCAGAGGAGCACCTGAGAGACCACAGAAAGCATAACCAAGACCATATGATGCTCTACTGGCAGAAGACACTTAAGGAATTTGGTTTGGATAGACATCGTGGGCAGGTATGTTTATCTGTAAACTATATATAGTGTTCAATCCATTGAACAGCAATAGCTCTACAGTGCAAACACACAGAGGACTTTAATGTCAAAGGTGACCAAAACTGTCTCCAGAGCTTGGTCTGCACTGTAATGAGGAGGCTCCCTTGCTACCACCCAAAGCCTGCAAATCTGGCAGGTGCTTTCATGCCTCCTGAAGATTTGATTTCCCCTGAACAATGGATAGAACATTTGTTTGATAGCAGCCACAGCTCTGCAAGTTAAGACTTAAATATTTTGGTAGATCTGTCTGATGTTACCACCTATGAATCACAAAGAGTCTTAAAAACCACTGGAAATATTATATGATGAAATAACTATAAAAACGTAGGGATTAAGATAAAGCAGCTTTTGACAAACTTCTTCAAGTCTGCATGCTCTACAGATGGCACACACCAGGTCTACCAGCAACTCTAAACCTCTTTTTTCTGTTTCCTTTTACATCACATTGTGTATCATCTGAGGCAAACTTTCAGTAGCCAAGGGCAACTATTTCGTGTCAACTCTGCCATTACGAGATACTGTCTCAGAAAAGAAGATAAAAGATACTCATGGCTGCTGCTGCTTTGAAAGAAGCATGATCATTTTTATGTGCTATGGTGAGCATCAGTTTGTTCAATTACAAGCTAGTCAAGTTCAACTGACAGCAGATATTGCAGCTGGAAGTTGCTGCATCTTTTGAAGGTGAATTATTCTTATCCGTGTCTTTTTTTTGTCTTTTTGTTTTGGTTTTTTTTTTTTTTTTTTTTCATTTTAATACCAAGGGAAGGTGTACACAGTGAGTTACTGCCCCTCCACTGACAGGTGGTCATAAGTGTAGGAGCAGCCACACTGGCCAGATCAGAAGTCCACCTTGCTCACTTCCCTCTGTCCTACTGTAGCCATCAGTGGATGCTTCATAGGAAAATATAAGAAATAAAGCAAATACAGAGTGGTTTTCCCCAGTGTAGTCTCTTTGTTTCTGAGAAATATCCAACAGGGGCTTCCTGAGGTGTGCATTGGATCCATACTATTATTTTCCGTAGCCACCAATGGATCTCTTCTTCCATCTGCAGGCAGTAACTTTTGAAAGCACTCTGTCTTCATTACTTACAATTATCTATAACCTTCATGTCATTTTGTCTTCTATAATCATCTACTATTGCTTCATCACCTTGCTTTTACACATTCACCTGCATCTAGTGGGATCACATAATCCTTCAGTTACAGACAGGTATTTTTTATGAGGATCAGTGCTAAGTTCACAAAGAGCCCGACTTCAAAAAGAAACTTTCAACTTTTTTCTTCTGTGATAAGCTACTGAACTGTTTTCAAGAAGGTCCATGTCATTAAATGCCTCAGAGCAGGCTCTGGAGTACTTTATCTGGTTTAAAATTATATTTACTTGCAGAATAAAAATAAGAATAATAAAGAATATGGGGTGAATATACTCAGACTACAGGATATTTAGGGATCAGGTCTTGGAGTAGGATTCACACCCTTGAAGGGAAATTAATTTCTAGAAAGCTTGGCATATTTAAGAACTATAGAGGCAATAACCAAGTATATTCACCTGACAAGCAGGTAAACTATTATATTTCAAATGAAGTTTATCACTGCTATTATCACTAGGTCGTGTACCTCTATAAATAAACAACAAACAAAAACCTCATCAGTGTTATAGCCATGCCATCAGAGCCAATTTTTTTTCGCATTAGGAAGTCCTGTATGATTGATTTTAAAAGGCAGTTGAAAAGAAAACCGATTTAGTCTACTGGATTAAAAACAAACAACAAGGCATTAACAGAATAACAGAACTGATGGATTAAAATACACAGAGGAAAGACAGCAGTGAATTGCCTGGCATTTTTGAATAGCAAAAGCTAGAATAAAAAGAATTCAGTCTCCAATCAACAAAAAACTGGCAAAAAGGCAGGAATCCAGAGTCCAGATTTATGCTTTATCTGCCAATTAGCATTAACACGCCTGATCTAGGTGTCTTGCCAGCTTGTGGTATCATAAAAAAACAACAAACCTTGAATGTGTTATCACTACAGAATGTGTAATTACTTTAAGCAATAACTGAAAATTACAAAGTGATGAATTTTAAAATTTGTATATATTTATTGTGGAGATAAGGTTGTTAGAGTAGATATCATCTATACTTGTGTTTAAAATCCTGTTTTAAATTATTTCACTGCCAGCATACTGTGTATTGAAAGTAAACACTAGTAAAATGGTAATAGATTACGATACTGGAGAAACATAAAAATTTTGCTGGGCAACTGCCATTCATCGGCTGAAGAAAATAACCTTGAGTCACTGACACAGCAGATACTTACCCACGTGACTTGTCCATTGAAGGATGTAAGGTTAAACATGTGTTTACATGATTGCAAGATGGGATCATTGCTAATGTCAACCTGATCTTTCAACCCTGTCACTCAGAGATCACAAGCAATAGCACATCTAAGATCTGCTGACTGATGTTAACATTATAAATGATAAAACAAACAACAATTAGACCTAAATTATTCAAATGTAGAGTTCACAAGGCCAGTTTAAAAAAAAAAAAAAAAGAAAACTAACACCACCACAATCCAAAAAAACACCTAACTTCTCTTACTTCTCAGATGACTCTTTCAAAGACTCTTTTGAAAATCCTATCTTCCCTCAAATAAACGAAGATTTGCTTATGCCAAATGCTATCCAGCAGCAACTAAACATACTTGCACAAATGACCTGAGGGAAAAATAAGGCCTACATTTTACTTTATCCCAAATTTGATGATAAAAGTTATCCCTTCCACTTTTCAAATCTACTGCATATCAAACACTGAGTGCTACTGTTTGTTTTATTCCCACTTGCCCCTAATTGCCGGTTATCTTTCAAATGCCATGTACACCGTAAGCCCTATACACAGCAACTATCTTTTATCACTTCTCTGCATAGTACTTGAAGCAGTGGAGTCTTTCTTTTCAGTTAAGACTCTATACCATTCCTACGAAACTAAATAACAGTGTTCCTGCGAATTTGCAGGTGGAATTTAGAAAAGTTCTTGAAAATCTTCTCCACTGTACTGATCTGAAGTATGTACTTCTCAGTTCCCATTGTCATTCATTTTATGAATACAGATTTGAAGGAAGAGAAGAATTTCCTCTTCAAGTTGATGTTGCAGAATATTTTCCAGTTCCCCCGTGGGACGAAGCCAAGGTTCTTTGACATTGTTCACCTAAAAAAGGAAGAGACAGCCGTCTGGGGACAGGCAACAGCAACATGATTAGAACACTTGCAGTACAAATCCAAGTCACCAATCTGAAGCGAAAACAATTTTGTCAGAAACCTTGCATTTCTGCAAAATGTTACTGTATTGGTAAGGTGATTTTTTTATATGTAAGCGTAACAAGAACCTATTTTGTTAGCAGAGTCCTAATCAATTCTAAAGGAGTATTCAAGGGAAGAAGTAGAAAGAAACTGGAAAGTTTAAATACTTCATACAGATAGCACATTACCTTCAAAAAGGTAACTGCAACAAGTGTCCTTCAGGTCAGAGTTAATAAGCTGGAAAATGAAGCTTATTTCATGGCTATAGCAGCTGGAGATGTTTGTCTCCTTCTCCTTCATCAATACTGCATCTTGTGGCAAGGTTAAAGAAAGCAAAAAACAGCAATGAAAATGCTCAGTGAAGGAGCAGAAATAAACAAACAAAATTTATATATTCAATGTAGTGTAAATCCATAGGTATCACATGTACAACAAGGTCCTCTGTAATATGCTGGAAGAAATATCACAGACAATATTGAGACTGGGATAAAAGCAGTAGAGATGAAGCAAAAAAGGACATATAAGTCTTATTTCTTATGCCGCCCTTTGTTTCTACAGTTGTCTCGTTCACCTTGGTTTTGTTTCTTCGGAGGAAAGCAAGATGGGCAATGCTGACAATTAGTTTGCAGAAGCAGGAGCTGGTTGACCTAATTACTACAGGCAAATCAGGAGGGGAAACTTAGCACTTGGGCTGCAGACAAGCAGAAGGTGACAGATCAAAACAGCTCGTCTGAGTCTGAGCAGTATCTAGTAGCTCTTGGGCTTGCTAGACTCCAAGCAGTGAGGGAAAAAAAGTGTGGTAGCACTGCAAGCAAAGCAGATGGAGCGGCATGCTGTTCTTTTCTTGTATTTCTTTACGTCTTCGGCTTTGGGTTGATTTGCTTGCAGGATGAGCTTGCTCAGCTCAGGAGGCAGGAACAAAGCAGATCTCTCGGGAGCGCTGCAGGTCTGACCTGCTACTCAGGGCTGCCTTGCAACACCGACCTGCTTTCAACCCCCTCCTCTTCAAGAGCTTTACTCGAGGAGCTCAGGTGAGAAACCCTGTTGCTGTAGGTCTCTCTGCAGGATATTCACTTTCTGTACAGACTTGTAAGCGCTTTCATTAAGCGCTTAAAGTTAGATAGGGTGAGTCTGGGCTTATAGTTAAAGAAATAATGGTTATCAGTGGTGATCTGGGACTGTGGCTTTTCTTTGTCTTTGCCACATCAAAAGTGTATCTTTCCATTGAGGAAGGTAATGCCAAAAAACCATCCTGACGGAAGAAAGGCATCATATAGCTGAACCCCAGGTCTGAGGATATGGTTCCATCTTAGGTGCTGAAAAGTAAAAACTGCTCCATCATTTCTTTCCTCTGGAGGTGACCTCAAGGAAAATACTTCCCAAAGAGTGAAGCCAGCCTGTCCTACTAGCCCTGAGGGTGCTCTGCGGTGGGTATCTTGTTGGTGTCATGAAGCCCACAACACTAGTAACTTTTTCTCTACTGGCTGTTCTGTAACTGTGAGTACCCGCACTATCTCCCACACCTTTTTGGCGACTATAAACATATCCCATAACCATAAACCCAAATGTCTGAATTTTTCCTAACAATTCGTCCAAGACAGTTACGAATTTTTACAACAAAGTTGCAGAGATTAAACAAATGAATATCTGCTTAGCATTCTTGTGACTGCAGCCAGTAAATCTATTTCATCATTACGGTGTTACAAAAACAAATATCCTCTACAGTATTTGTAGCTGCCAAAAATAAACAGAGGAAGGGAATGATATACTGCTTCTGTGAGACTAACACCTAAGCTGTTTGTGGGAAAACAGCCCAGACAAGATGTGCTGATAAAGACAGATATACCTATGTGTACCAATAATTGGACCTCTATATGCATTTCCTCAAATATGCTGTATAGCCATATTTCTTACATAGTATATTTTCTCTTCTAATACCTTGGAAAATAGCTTGGACAATCAACAGCTTGGATCATCCTGAATTATTATTCATTATTATTATTATTAATTAGCAATTAAAAACATTGGGACCAAAGGCAAATGTAAAATAAATAAAAAGTAATATTAAATTGCAAAACAAAAAGAATATTTGACTGATTGCATGACTTCATTCCACATTTAATGCAACAAAAATCTCAATTTTTGTACCCCTGAAGCTGTCACAATTTCAGCTATGGAGTTCCAAAAGTTACTGATTTTATCTATGGTTCCTAATCTGACCATTCTAACACACAATATACACAAATAAAAATCAGTCATGTGCTACTTTTCATAAAGCTTGCATACATGTTTTCCTTCCTTCATACCTATTCATAAATATACATACACACCCCCTCACACACACACATTTCTAGGGACAGCATGGCAGGTGACAACCCCACCCTGTCAGGGTCCTGTAGCTTCTCATCCTCAAGTTGCCCACATTGCAAACAGCGGTTTAGGTGAAACATGTACAGGGTGGTTTGCTTTCATAATTTCATCCTCGCTGTCCCTATCATCAGTATACACCTTTTTTTCTGCTTAGGTATTCTGTCTTTGTAAACCAGTGGCCCACAAATCAACTACAGAACTAAAAATCTACATTTTTAAAGGAAAAGAAATTTATTTTAGGCATTAACAGGTAAATTATAGCAGATAGATACATTTCTCCATCAAATGTGGTTTTGTTTTTTTAAACATAATGGACATAATTGACTTCAGAGGGAAAAAAAGAGGCCCTAATAATAGTATTAAGTAACCTCTGCTGTTTATCCTTGACTGTTTCTAACCACAGATTACTTCTTTCTCTTCCCTCCCTCTTCTCTGATGGGAAAGGGTCTTAAGAAAGAGTGGTAGGATGTGGCATGAAGTGAGTTAATGGGTTCAACCTAAAAGTAATGAAAATCTTGGTAACACAACAAAAAGTTAAATAATGAGGCAAAAAATAGGTTGTTGTTTGTTGTTCTTTTTTCTAGAGGGAAAATGTGCTGCAAGGATTAGATAAACTGCAGCTGCTGCAAATTCAGCTGAAAAGCAATAACTAAATGAAAGGTTCTGCTCCATCCCAAAAAGGTAGCAGAAACTATTCCAGGACACACAAGTGGCAGTCTCCTAAGCCTTCTGTCTTACAGGTTAATAATTTATAACCTCCTGGTTTTAGCTACTTTTGGAAAACACTGGATTTAAATACAATTTTTTTTTTCCAGTACTGCACACAGCGAACCACCCAGCGCTATTCTTGGTCTCATTTGGCATCTGAGACCAGAGCCGCACTGTAGCCTTCTGCCAGCACTGCGACGGCGCTGGTTGTGGGTGTGAAAAGCCGGGATCCCTGTCTGGCAGTACTGTGCCAGCAGCAGCCCTGACAAAACAGCACTTTTATTGGAATACCTTAGTTCTCTTGCAAGGAGTAGTTGTACTATAATGATACAGGGTTTGCTGGGAGACACTGAGTTCTTTGTTGGTTTCGCGTCCCGGAGCCGCTCGCACAGCCACGGCCTCAGAGGGAAACGCGGCAGCAGCATTAATCAGGATATTCCTCTTCCCCGTGGGCTGGGTTTGAATGCTCCTTCCTTGATGGAGGTGAAGCTTTATATGAAATATATGAGTAAAGTCTTAATTCCTGTGGTTATTAAAGATATTACACAGCCTTTCACAAGATGAAACACGTTCCTTGTCCTGATCAAATTCAGGGAGATGTAATTTATCTACCATCTTCCAGCTGGATAAAATGTTCATCCCCTCCTGCCCACTGTTAAATGAGGCTGGTTTCCTCCTAATGATGATAGAGTCATACCTGTATATAATTTCACATCTCCAGTCATTCTTCAGGATGAAAAAACACATATACATAACTTTGAATCTCTCAGGTATGGTGAACTCTGTCTACTAATGTGATTTTATTTTGCCTACTTCCATGAATAAATCTTTCAGTACTGAGATATTTGGGGCAGAGGAAGTTACTTTTCTTAATTAAGTTATTCAGACTATATATAAATCTGTAGCTATCTGTAAAAACATGTCATTATATTCACAAAGAACAAACAGAAATCGTAACAAGCAATTACTGTATTTACCAGCAAGGCACAAGGGCAAAATAAACTGCAAAACAGCCACTCAAAGGTTACCATGGTTTGGCTCTACCAAATTTTACAAGCTAGTCCCCAGAGAAGTACCCTGAGAGTTAAAAAGGTTTTGTAAGAAAACAGCACACTTGGAGGTGGGCATAGTTAGGAGCAGAGTCTCCAGCGCTTTCTGTGCCCCCCCTGACAGTCCTGCCATTTTCTGTAGTCATTTCTTTCACAATTCCTCTGACTCTAGCACCCCTGCTGAAGGTTCCCACGCCAAATATAGCTTACAGGGGTGAGCCGCTGCTGTATCACTTTACTGCAGTTATGTGTCAATGGCAACTGATACCATAATAATTGTCTTCATTTTAAATCCGTTAAAAATCCTCTTGATCTTGTATTATTTCCAATGTATTGCATAAATTGTAGGACTTGTGCAGAAACAACAACAATAAAAATAGCTTCTGCTTGAATTAAATGCCTCAATTTGCTATTTCTCAAGCAGTGGGACTCTCCATGCACTCTTCCCTTGGTAAGTGATGTTTCTCCCAGCAAACAAAATCTGAGTCTGTTTAGAATTATTTTTGACTAGCGATGATAAGTGATTATTACGGTGTAGCACTTATATCTAAAACAAGCAGTGGCTTACATTGTATGTGCATCTATACAAGGACTGCATATAAAATATCCATGAAAATGGGGCTTTAATTGGCCTATGCTGTGTGCCAGAATATTTAAACTGAAAAACAAGACCAAATACTTCACAGTTTCCCTTGCAAATATCTTAAACAGCTTGCTTCAATGGGTTTGCTTCCCTGGGGAAGAGGAAAGGAGCACAGCTATAGGGGATAATGGCTGAACAACCTCAGTTTCACAGACAATTCATCTGTTCTGTAAGACTTGATGGAAAAGGTCAACCATGAAAGCGGAGAGGAGTGAAAATTAATTAGGGTAAAATAAAGCTTGTAGAGATACTCAACCATAGGGGGAAGCCATCATTAAACAAGTGCAGACTGTTATCATACAAGCCCAGGTTTTGTAGCCTCTGTTGTGCCAGACCCAAATCCTGAAGCAAGGAGATCCCTCTGGTTCTCTGTCCTGGCAGCTCCCCGGCTCTACAGCGGTCTGGGGTGGATGGATGGACCACAAAGAGAAGAGCAACACTTTTATTGGGTTTATTATTACAGTAAACAAATAATCCAGACTGAAGAATGAACCTCATATGTATATATATGGGAAGGGTGGAGAAGCTGAGCAGAAAGTGGAGTTTTTACCAGTGAGAGAATGATTTTGGCAGATGTGGATTTAAACTAGATCAAACAACTGCGAAGTTGAGTTCACAGGCTTGGTTGCAAGGGAGCAGTAACAGAATGGTAAGTAGAGTTTTGTAATCACCGTCACGAGGTTTAAGAGCTGGGAGGGAAGGGGAGGCAGCAGGGAGCGGGTTTCTGGGACGTCCTCAATGGGTGACATTGTCCTACTGCAGCACGTGCCAGAGCAAACCTGAGCTCCCGCTCACAACTGAGGGCAAAATCCAAAGAAAACAGCAAGGCACCCAAAATGCAACTTATGCAGAATTTAGATGCCTACGTAGAGGACAACGAGCCAAAAAAAACCTTCACCTAACTTGTTTAGGCACCTGAGAGGCTGTAGGCGCTGAAGATTTGTTTTAAATCTCTACGCTCTGCTACTGTGTACACCCAGAGGCAGCGTCGCCTTGGCTGAGCTGAGCTGCCTGAAAGCGATGGGGAGTCACAGACTGGGTGCCCCTTGACTGTGGGTGCCATCCTACGGCCGCCTCCGCCAAAACCTCAGCCCCTCACTCCCACGGCCCATGATGTTGGGATCCACCTGCTGCATGACAGTCCTCCAAGAGTGGGACCATGGCGCTGGGTTTGCTGCCTGACCGGCGGGGAGTCTGGCTCACACCCCAACATCCCAGTCTCAGGAGCAGCCCCCTTAGGGAGGAGCTGGAGAAGGGGGTCCTGCTGCAGCTGAGGTCCACCCAGAAACTTTGTGTTTCAGACACGGGGTCATGAGAAGGTGTCTAATTGTGCTGCAAGGTTAATCAGCTGAAAAGGGGAGACTTTTAACGTCTCTGTCTCTAACACTGCCTGAACTCTTAGTTCTGGGGAAGTACTGCTTGAAAAAGAAGAAAAAATTAAACTCAGGTCTTCCACAACCTCTCTGTTTTCTGACCGTGACCGTATACAGAACAGAGATCTTCTTCTATGTGTTATCTGTGGGTTTGGGGTGTTTTATAAAAGTGGCCAAAACTGCAATGCCTGTTTTCTGAAGTCGGCAGAGCAGCATGGTTTGGGAGCACGTCTCGTAGGATGCCCCTGGGGGGAGCGAGGCGGAGGAGCTCCTACTTTGGGAATTATAAACGGCCCCAGGCAGAAAACAGTTACCTGCGTGTTTCGCTCAGCCAAGAGGAAGGGACCTCAGGGCAAAAGCTGCAACAGAAATTAAGGGAGCTGAAGAAGTTTTCTGCTGTAACTTACAGTATCTCCAGTTTCTCGGAAAGGTGAATAGGTTAGGTGGGCTGCTGTGGGTGGGACTGCACTCACAGTGAGGTGTAAACCCCTGCAAAAGTGCCAAATTCCGCCTGACCTCGACGTTATACAACTCAGTGCTTTTTGGATCTTGCTGTCTAAGGCCCATTCCTTAAGATACAGACTTCTGAAGCGAGTGGAAAGTTTCTAGCATCTTAAAGGCATGACAGAGCCTGTTACTTCTCAGACCATTATGCTTTGGAAAATGTGAAGCAAGAAAAGCGACGAAAGTTAAAAAAATTATCCAAGAAATGAAAAAAGAATTCCATACAGTCAAACACGTCCTGGCTCCACTGCTGAGCTCCCACCTCGTCCAGTGAGAAGGGGGATTCATGGGGCCAAGCGATATGGAAATACAGGAGAAAACGCCTTCTTCTCCTGACGATTTTGTTATTATTATTAGAGACAGAAAAGCTGCCTGACTTCGCATAGTAGCTCCAAAAGCTGACAAATTAGGAAGCAGTTCTTCCTTATTGCATTACACAGGATAACCACCTTGACTGACTCGCTTTCTCTGTCCAAAACTGCAACCGTTGCCTGGTTTGTGCATTAGGCGTCGGAGAAGCTCCAGTTTTCCCTGTCGGCATCGCAACAGAGGGTGGACTGTTCCCTGCCAGCCTGGTGCAGTGACGCTCTGCTGCTGGTAAACCACAACAAAGGTTTTGAGTCAAAAAAACCCACCCCCCTGCTCTGAGTGTTTGCTAAACGCGGACTCTACAGACCTACATGGGGAATGGCGCTGCAGCTCACAACGGGAGACATCTGCAACGCAACGGAGGAACTGACGCATTTTTAGCACCATTTACTAGTACCTTATCTATTATTTACTTACATATACACATATATACACAGACGTGTCTGGTACGTCTGGTAAGAGTAGTTACCATAGAAATATGTAGTCAGGGTGGAAAAGACTACGCCCTAAAGTGGGCTGAACATGGCTGTTCAATTTTAAGGAATTGGCTGTGCATGAAGTTATGGGAAAACGTACCTCACTCTTGGCTCAACTTGCGCTATGACTGAAGCTTTTATTGACATAGTCTAAGTTCAGATACATCACTGAGTTTCCACACAGGTCACTCCCTTGATCAGCTAATTGATTTTAGCTCTGTCTTTGGGTAATTATTTCTGAGAAAGCAGGGATATAGGGCAGGATCAGGATGCAGGTATGGCAGAGGAGACAGCTGCCTAGGGTTGCTGCTTGCCCAGTGGCTGTGCTCCTCTGCTAAACCACCCGCTGGCACTACCTGCGTGGTCTGCCTGCCCCAGAGGGAGGGAGCACAGAAGCTGGCCACTTCTCTCTTCCTCTCCTTCTCCCAGCTGGTGATGTTCCTTTCTTTTCTCAAGGCAGAAAAACTAATTTTCTTTCCTCCAGCTGTTGTCAGAGGGAAAAGAAAAGGGAAAAGTTGTAGCTCATAGGGCAGTGGCCAAGCTGGGGCTGAAGGGTCCAAAGAGAGAGAAGGCACTTGCACCCCAGGTTTCCTCTTTGGCCATAATCTGCCGTTGGGTTGGAGCCACCACCCTATTGCTGTGGGGCACAAGACCCTGGTTACAGTCTTCTCCTCTGCAAACAGGACCACATCAGCTTGGGTGCAGGGAGTTCAGGGCATTAGTGTGGGAGGGGAGATATTATCCTAATTTGACTTTCATAATCTCCCATCACCCCTAACCTCACTGGTCTTTCTCAGCTCCTCAGGTCCGCACTGGATGCTTTGCCTCCCACACCACTCCTTTGGTCTCACGGAGTATATTCTTGAGGCACAAAATTGAGTTTTACCTTTGAGCTGACTTTGGCATGGGACTTTCAAAATCTCGTCAGGTAAAAAAACCACTTTTGTTCCTCTTTTTTTAATCTTATAAATCATCCTGTTATATAACAATGACAGTGCCTACAGTGGCAGAAGGGACTGTTTGATTCCAAAAACGATGTCTGTAGTTATCAAATATTTTCACTTCCCTTTGGTGTTTAAGCACCCATGAAAACCATTTATTGCCTCGTATATCCTTCTTAACATCTTATCCTCTAATTGCTCTCTATAGAATGAAAACAAATGGCTGAGGATGCTCAATTTATTGTAATATAAACACGTATTTGAGCAGTATGTACATTATGATCCATTTTATTTCAATACTATCAGTACCAGCTATGTTTGGTTGTTAGTTTTTCTCTGAAATATTTGCTTGATGCCGATGAGGTAAAGTAGATCTCATTTTGTAACCAAGCTATACCATCCCAAAACATATTGATCATGCACAACAATGACAACTACCTCCAATGACTAATCCAATAGCCTGCCCTATGGTTCACCACCCTCTCTGTAGAAAAAATAATGGCTGATTTTTTTGTCCTCCTTTACCTTAAGAGGTTGGTTCCTGTTCCAGTTTTATCCATTAAATAAAACAGACCTCTAGGGCCAGTTACTTTCCTTCTATGAAAGGATTATAGCATTTTTTAACCTACTTCTTCAAACCACTATGTTACAGTAGGCATTTGTTATCCACTGTGGGAAGGCTTGCATCCTATTCCCCTCCTCGGTTTTCCAGCGAGCAGCCAGCTTTCCACTTTCTCTCTGGGCGGCCATCCAGCAGGATGTTCTCCCTCTGCCCATGGGCTTCTCAAACGCATTTTTCTGGGTGAAGCGTTCCATATATCTCCCATTCTTCAGCACTGTGACCACTTAGCTGAGCCTATACCAACCAATTTTTTAAATTCAATTTGAAATTATAATACACGGGTATCGCATGGGGTTTCATGTGTGGCCCAACTTAATTGATTGCCAATTACCTCAAGTTGGTTAACATGCTTATAAATGAAAGTCTAAACAGCCCATGAGTGCTTGTTCCATGAGGCAAACGCTTGTGAGTTACCTCAGTGCACAACCGAAGGTAAACCACAAATGTCTGACTGCTGCAACACATCTTCTTGGAATGTTTAGATTAGCATTTACAATTGCAAATGTCTTCACCAACTCTACTAGCTAATTGGCAAACAACTAATAAACGCAAGTTACAACAGGAGACCAAATTCTAGTCTAGACATATCTGTAGTAGGAGACTGAGGTCAGATTGTTTTCAAGTTTTGAATAAGCTCAGAAGAGTTTCCCTACTGCCTAACATCAAACAAAAGTGTGTGTGTTGGTTTGGGGGTTTTTTATTTAAGAAACAAACAAACAAACAAACAAATGGGAAAATGTACCAGGAAGCTCACAGCCTGTGCTTGCTGCCTGGGCTCCCGGGACTTTTATTCTTGATAACGTCAGTACCCTTTTGAATGCAGCGTGTTTAGGATGATGTGAAGGGCCACCCCTATAGTTGCCTGGCTAGAAAGAGTAGGACCAAGCTAAGGCTGTATGAGAGGGGAAAGCAACTGAGAACCTGGGCTACCCTAATATTAACAGGGGCAGATTTTCTGGAGACAGGCAGCCAGATAGGAGCTGGAACCACCATAAGAAGAACTGGCTCTGTCTTATAGCAAAGCAGGGTACTGGAGGAATCAGAGAGGATGACTCAGGAGCGCAGTCCTAACAGAAAGACCTCACCAAGGTTCAGTGGAAGGAGAGATTGGACGTGCTGATTATCCTAAAAGGAACCAGAAAAGAAAAGTAATCTTAATAAGTTAAAAAGCTATCACAACATACCAGGTAATGTACATGTACCTCTGAAGGGGTTCAGTATCTGGGAGACTATGTTTACAGTCTATTTTTTGTTATTTTGTCATTTTGGTTTTTTATAAATGTTTCTTAATTTGTATGTGCTGATCTGTTGTTAACTATAGTGCTAAGACTTCCTGACTCTGTGGAAGAGCTGAGGAAGCACAGTGGGTAGGAAATTAAAACTATTTTCTTTTCAGGTGCACTTCACTGCAGAATTGCAGTCCAGTTATGGATAGAGATATAAGTAGAGATATAGATAGATACACACTGGAAAAAACAGAGTACTGTACACAAAACACAGCTCATGAAAGGAGCTCTCCCAACCACTCCCTCTATTTTTCCCATTGCTCCCTGCACAAGTCTACCCCAGCTCCAGCCCCACTGGTATCTTACGGATGTGACTCATCAGCAACATAAAGTAGCCCGTCAGGCTGACTGCTCTCTCCTAGATTGGCTCTGAGGTCTCTGCTCACCTGGCAGCTCCCATCCAGCGGCTCCTCTCTTGGAGCCACCTCCCATCTCACCAGCTTGCTGGCTGGAGATGACTTGCAGCTAGACATGCCCAGTCAGCCCCAACCACTTTTGGGAACAGGAGTCCTTTAAGTCCAGGAGCACAGGGCTGTACATGCATCCAGTCCAATTGCTGGATGCCCACCCAGCCAAGAGGAGTTCTGGGTGTGTGCGGTGGGTTGACCCTGGCTGGACGTCAGGTGCCCACCAAAGCTGCTGTGTCACTCCCTTCTTTGGCTGGACAGAGGAGAGAGAGTATAACGAAAGGCTCATAGGTCAAGATAAGGACAAGGAGAGATCCCTCACCAGCTACAGTCATGGGCAAAACAGACTTGACCCGGGGAAATTAGTTTAATTTATTACCAATCAAAATCAGAGTAGGATAATGAGAAAATAAAAACTAAATCTTAAAACACCTTCCCTCCGCCCCTCCCTTCTTCCTGGGCTCTACTTTACTCCTGGTTTCTCTACCTCCTTCCCACCAGCAGCACAGGGGGATGGGGAATAGGAGTTGCGGTCAGTTCCTCACACATTGTCTCTGCTGCTCCTTTCTCCTCAGGGAGAGGACTCCTCACACTCTTCCCCTGCTCCAGCATGAGGTCCCTCCCATGGGAGACAGTTCTCCAAGAACTTCTCCAGTGTGAGACCTTCCCACAGACTGCAGTTCCTCACAAACTGCTCCAGTGTGGGTCCTTTCTGCCAGGCGCAGTACTTCAGGAATAGACTGCTCCAGCGTGGGTCCCCCATGGGGTCACAAGTCCTGCCAGCAAACCTACTCCAGTGTGGGCTCCTCCCTCCATGGGTCCACAGATCCTGCCAGGAGCCTGCTCTAGTGCAGGCTTCCCAAGAGGTCACAGCCTCCTTCAGGCACCTGCTCTGGCATGGGGTCCTCACGAGCTGCAGGTGAATATCTGCTCAACCATTAACCTCTATGGGTTGCAGGGGGACAGCCTGCCTCACCATGGTCTTCACCATGGGCTGCAGGGGCATCTCTGCTCTGGCATCTGGAGCACCTCCTCCCCCTCCTTTTCCACTGACCTTGGTATCTGCAGAGTTGTCGCTCTCACATATTCTCACTCCTCTCTCCAGCCGCAGTTGCTGTTGTGCAGCAACTTTTTCCTCTTCTTAAATACATTATCACAGAGGTGCTACTGCTGTCACTGATGGGCTTGGTCTTGGCCGACAGTGGGTCCATCTTGGAGCCAGCTGGCATTGGCTCTGTTGGACACAGGGGAAGCTTCTAGCAGCTACTCACAGAAGCCACACCTGTAGCCCCCTGGCTACCAAAACCTTGCCACACAAACACAATACAAGGTGCCATCTGGAATGTCACTTGTCCCTCTAATTCAGGTGTGCATCTGCAACTGAGATAGACCTCTGTATGGAGCAAAGACTCCTTGGCCTCAGATTCTTGCCTACTGGCAGACATCATGCCTTCATGCTAGACAGGGGCAGCCAACCCACTCTATCCCTTTGAACCATGCAAGAACTGGAGGCAGAGCTTTATGTCATAGCCAGGTACGTTCCTCAGAGCTCAGATACACAATTCCAGCTTCTTGACCGCTGGAGTGGTTTAAGCCCTTTTCTCCTTAGGGTATTTACTGGCATAGAGGTTATATGGGGGTCAAGACTGAAAGGCAGAAGTTTGGGGGTGAGCAAGGAGAGGTAAGAGCAAGCCTGACCCTACTGTGTGGTGTTGGTGGAGAGCAGGGGACCAGAGCACCAGTCACCACTCTGTGGCCTCTGCCTCTGTTTTATCCAGTGTCTGTTTAATGATTGCAATGAGTGCAATTAATACGAGTGCAGTGCTGAGTTGCTCAGTTCTGTCAAGATTAGAGCAGTTCTTACCATCTGGGGAGCTATAAAGTCAATCCTGGTGCTTCAGTGCTTCAGTGCCAGGCAACAGGGTTTTCAGACTCACTGTTTCGGAATTAGACCCCTAAAACTTTGCTGATGTCCCCTTGAGGGTTTGGGAGGAAACGGGTACTTGTCTTCCTGTGTTTTCCCCAACTCTCCAGATCATTCTCTGAAGAGCAGTTCAATTCTCTCTACAGAAGATACCACTTGAATAGCATTAGCAGACCTGTTCTTGTCTCAGCATATATTCAAAGGGAACATAGCTCACTTGTGGGTGTTTGGTTAGTTTGTTTGTTCACTTGTTTTGGCTCAGACATTCTAATGTTTTATGTGACTGATACTCAACTTTTCCTTCCATACCACATTCCTCTATCTTCTCTGACATTTCCACAACTGATTACTCATGTGTAGGTATAAGCCAGATAGTTCAGCAAAAATGCTTGTCATCATCTGTGTTAAACAACATAATGTCATATTATGACAACCATTAGCTGAGTAAAGTTATTTTGCACTGATCGAGTATCCTTATATGTGTATGTGAGACAGTACTTAGGTGACTGAAATAGTACCTTACTGGTGCCATTCTTTTACTGGGGTGTGATAATAGGAAAAGTGGGATCTGACAGTTTGTCACATTTTGCATTTCATTTGGCTCATATCGTTTGTGCTTGCAGTTCTAAACATCTTGTACACAAATCAGATCTGGTGATAGCTCAGTCTGTTGGGATTGATTTCTCTGATATCAAGGCTGGGCTATTATTAGCTAAGTTTCTGGACGTCATTGCTAACAAGATAGAGCAAGTACTTGCCTGCTGCTTCAAAACAGAGATCCCATCTCTCATCCCTTGTTCTTTCCTTTGATAATAGTCCCAGCCTTCGAGCTTCCACAGGTTATAATCTGAATCATTTCAGGCCTGAGATTTATGTTCATTTGACTCTGAATATTTTCTTCCTTAGGAAATGTTCCACATTTCAACTCCTCCAGTCCTGCTGGTAGATGATGTACATCTCACAAGGGTTTCTGAGTTTATGCAGAACATTGTCAACACTGTTTCAAGACAGAAGCCCTGGCATGCTCGGTTCTGAGAGACCTCCACTGATGGCCAGATTTCCATGGTCTTCCTCATATTAGAGGATTGCCTTCCCAAGCCCCCATTTGCAAACTATATCCCTTCCTTTCCTGTTTGAAAGACAAGTATAATAGCACTGTCCTGCATAATCTAACTCCCAGCGGGAAGAATATAACATAATCATATCTGAAAATTATCTCAAGTCCTGATGTGAGCTTTTGAACATGAGGCATGTATTCAGCCAACGTTTCAATTTCAGTCTTCATTACTCCAGTTTCTCAGTGTCTCGGGCCTTTCATATCGTTGCTTCATACCTCTGAAGAACAGAACTACTTTTATACCTCATTTGCACTGGTACACAAAAGCACAGACAGAGTGAGAAGTTCCACACAGCAAAATGAACAAGTTGTTGTGATTTGTGATGGTATTAAATTGGCCAGGACAGGTAACAAGGGCAGTTTCTCTACAGGCTTAATATCCAGAGAACAGGGTCTTCAGAACCATTGGACATTACCCTGGGCTTTGGGTTATGCTGTAATATTTTCACTACTGTCACTAAGGCAGTGCAGTGGCAGAAGAACAGCTGTGGTTATGACACTTCCCTATGACTGTGTAGGCCACAGCACCTTCAAAATATGTTAAACATTGCTTGCCATATTCTTTTTGCATGACCTAATTGAGCCAACTAGAGGAAGTGCCCTACTGGACCTACTATTTGTTAACAGAGAAGGCCTTGTGATGGATGTAAAGGTTGAAGGTCATCTTGGGCAGAGTGACCGCAAAATGCTAGAGTTTTCAATTCTTGGAGAAGCAAGGCGGGGAACCAGCAGAACTGCCACCTTGGACTTCTGAACGGCAGACTTTAGCCTGCTGAGGAGCATGGTTGACAGTGTCCCTTGGCAGACAGTCCTGAAGGGCAAAGGTGCCCAGGAAGGCTGGTCATACTTTAAGCAGGAACTCTTAAAAGCACAGGAGAAGGCCATCCCCATGTACCGAAAAATGGGCCGCCGGGGAAGAAGACCAGCCTGGCTAAATAGAGGGCTTTAGCTGGACCTCAGGAACAAAAGGAAAGTTTACCCTCTTTGGAAAAGGGGGTTGGCAGCTTACGAGGAATACCAAGATGTAGTGAAGCTATGCAGCGGGAAAATTAGAAGGGCCAAAGCCCAAACAGAACTCAGCTTGGCCACTG
>VYXH01007960.1:346400-383602 GCA_013397275.1 Burhinus bistriatus
TACTCGGCACTGGTGAGGCCACAACTGGAATACTGTGTCCAGTTCTGGGCTCCCCAGCTCAAACGGGACAGGGAACTACTGGAGAGAGTCCAGCGTAGGGCAACCAAGATGACTGGGGGATTGGACCACCTCCTTTATGAGGAAAGGCTGAGAGAGCTGGGACTCTTTAGCCTGGAGAAGAGAAGGCTGAGGGGAGACCTTATTCTTGCTTCTAAGTATCTAAAGGGTGGGTTGGAGGAGGATGGAGGCAGACTCTTTTCAGTGGTTCCCAGCGACAGGACGAGGGGCAACGGGCACAAGTTGGAACACAGGAAGTTCCATTCAAACATAAGGAAAAACTTCTTTACTTTGAGGGTGACAGAGCACTGGAACAGGCTGCCCAGGGAGGTTGTGGAGTCCCCTTCTCTGGAGATTTTCAAGACCCACCTGGACGCAGTCCTGAGTAATGTGCTGTAGGCATTCCTGTGTCAGCAGGGGAATTGGACTAGCTGATCTCTAGAGGTCCCTTCCAACTCTGAAAATTCCGTGATTCCGTGATTCTGTGATTCTGTGACTTCTATGTCTAAGTCTCTTTATCAAGCCAGCTGGAATTAGGTCCTTAAAAGTCTACAGGTGTGTGAACTTTGGGAAGCCCAGGGAAGACACCCTAGAGTGAGTAGACATCCCAAATGGTAAACTTACATGGCACAACTCACCAGGTTGATTGATAAATCAGTCTAGACATAATCAAAGCATTCTATCCAGATGGACATGAGCTGAAACCCTCCTAACCTCCCGCAGACTTCATTAGCTAACACCAGCATCTGGATCCCAAACCAGTTGGCCTGAAGTATCTCAAAGACCTGTGCTCTGTGCTTCCCCCAACAAGAGTAGACAGTGCCAGTGTCCCCACACATTGAGTCTTCCCAAGCGCTGGCAGGACAAGACAGGGCCCTGCAGAAATAGCTAAACTAGCTGTGCTATCAGAAGTGGAACATGTAAATTTGTAAGGATAGTACTGGTTATGGTATGCCATACATCACTCCACTCACCAATGTCTAATGTTGTGAAGATATTCAAAAGACTCCACAGTTCCTAAAACACGGAGAATTCCAGTCTTCTTGTTACTGTAGGGACAAATACCTACATTCATGAAAAAATTAGGAATTGATTAAGTTAAGGATGCAATTCAGTTAATACGTATACGTGTCAAATCCCAGCATTTGAGATACTCTAAAGTATACACTGGACATCTAGTTGCTGATCCAGAAAGAAGGCTATGGGTCTGCTGTGGGACTCAGACATGACAGCTTCACATGCATAGCTTGGATACCCTGAAGTCTTTTAAAGGGCATTACATTTAGACAGCTGAATCACCCTCCAGATGACCATGGCCAAGAAAGGAAAATGTGTGTAGCCATTCCAAGTCCCAGACTGATGCTCTTTTGGCTGGATCAGACCTCCCCAAAGGTTTGAGCAGACCACCTCCCAAGCCTCTTAGCTTTCTGGATGATTCATGTTGGACCATGAGACTAGGAATGAACGACAGATCATATGATGGAAACACTTCCGTATATACAGTCATATGGGCATGTCCTCACATGCATGTACTCGTGAGTTGGGGGAGTGGCCCTGCCTCTGGCTGTGCTGGAAGATGATGCCTTTTCTGTAAAGACCCTGGGAGTTTTACCCTGGTTGTGATTGCAATGTCATATTTCTTCTCTTCCTTGGCACCTGCTGCCCAAGAAGCTGGTCAGCAGATCAGGCCAACCTGTTGCACCTACAGTAGTCACAACACAGGAGGGAGACCCTGGCATTGTGGTGAGCGTATGAGAGACATCAGGCAGAGCAGGAGCCAGTCTCCGGTGTGATAGATAGGTTTGATCTCACCTACTTCACAAGGTCTCACAGGCTTAGCTTCTTCTGCACAGCTTCTTAAACACTGTGAGTCTGAGGTTGAAGGTGCAATTTACTAGCAGAAATGTCATTGTAAACCTAAACTTTTTGATTACTTTTTCCTACCCATAGAAGAAACATTTGCTTCCAAAAACAGCTTTTAGTTGCAAGTCAAGCATAGCTCAATCCTGAGCCCAGAGATCCCACTGCATTCTTTTCCAGTAAGAACCTGAGAGCCCTTCCCTTCTAAAAGGCATGATTCAGATTTATAGAAACTGATCATTTAATTATCAAACTGAAGGTTGATATGGCAACACGGTAACAGGAATGGCAGTTGCTGTCCACATCTCTCTTTCCCTTGCCATGCTGTTAATTTCTGTAGATATTATGAATGAGCTCCGTAAAAGAAAAACAGGCACCATTATGGTACAAACATTTTCCCTTTGTGGCTGTCCATCACTTTTCTCCTCTTGGTACTGCAGGATGAAGAAGAATTTATACCCTGTATTTACATAGCAATATACTTCATCACTATCATTTATGAAAATATAAAGTGACTGTGCTGATTCATACTGTGCATTTTAGTAGTAACACGGCAGTAGAAGTTGCTAGATTGTCAAGCTGTCTTCAAGAAGAAAATGTCACTTTGGCTGATTGCTTAGCCACTAAAATAAGTATCAGTTTGAAAGTTGTCATGCCAACATGGAATAGGAGCCTGGCATCCATAGATGGTATTTATGTTTGATAACATTCATTTCAGCTACAGTACCTCCCTGCATGGGGGAAGCGATCCCATTAACATTGACTTTGACTTTCTCCACCAAATGAATGAATACTCGTTCTTTAAGGACAAAATTCACATTACCCTAAGCAGAGACCAAGTAAACAGATTTCCTATGAGTGACCGTATGTAGAAGACAGAAGGGACGTTTGTTTTTTTTTTTGCTTTCCTCCCTGCTCCTGACCATAATCTGGATTTAAACATCTTTTGTTTCTGTGCATTACTGCACCAGTGATCATTTCACAGAAGGAAAATCAGGGAACTTTCTGAGAGTATTTTGCAATACATATCCATACTTGCTAGTCTTTTGTACTTCAAGTACTTAGTGATACAAGAGAGACATGAAGGAATGACACCTTCTCTACACTCTTCTGAATCAAAAGCTTAATGCTGAGGAGACATGTGGCTTGACAACACTTGTCATATTTAATGGGAGCTGCGATGGTGTAGCAGGCCACACACAGTGTGAACTGGGAAGGATAAGGAGGTTGTGCTTTGACAAGGTAGCTCCCCCAGAACTTAGTTCAAAGCATACTGTGAAGCCAAATGGGAAGCTTTTATTTCCCTTGAACTCTCTCCCCCAGTAAACGTGCACAGCTCTGAAGTACTGCTAGTCAGAAGTTTGGGGGCAAAACAAAGTTTTGCCAAAAATAGTGATTTGCTGAACCCAAATGATCTCAAAGTTTCCGAAGATCAAAGACAGACTTTGGGTCACCTGGGACCCAGCCTGTCCAAAAGGCAGAGCCCCACCAGGCAAGCTATGCCAGCTCTGGGAACCCATGACTGTAAGACCTACACGTCTGAGGCAACCAACCATGCCAGGCTTTCCAAAGACTCATGGAGTTGTAAAACCCCTTGAAAGCTCAGTTCTAGCTTGTTCCCATACAGAATCCACAAAAGCTGAACTTAGAGCCTAGAAGCCCTGATACAGGTTCTCAGGGACCATTATTCTGTGGCAATTATGCCATGCTGGCACCAGAAACTCTGTTTTTTTCCAGTGCTTGTATGGTAAGGCTTTGGTGTGGGGCAGAACCTGGAAACATCAGGCCTCTGCAAGGACTCATCTTTTAGATGATCTTGCAAGAGACACTGGAGTACATCTGCTGAGCACTTGGACCTCAGACACCACCCAAAACACGTCCCTGACAGAACCCTATGATTAAACAGGCTCCTGTTGTAGGACTGGCCTGGGGACAAAGACTCTGATGCTTCCAGGACAGGGGGCTGTGACTCCAGAGCCATCAGCTGGGGCTCCCAGGCTTGATGCTGCTGAGCCAAGTGCCTGCCGAGTTATCCTCTTCTTCAGCCCACATGCAAATATTTCAGCCTGTAAAGCTCCTTCTGGTGCAGGTCAGGGATCGCACCACACAGGCAGCATACATAACACACACACAGAGCCCAGGGAACTAAGTCAGTGCATAATGAGTTCAATTCACACATACATAAGAGACACAATCAGCAGCCTTTTGAAAACAACAGGCTAATTACACTGAAGAAACAGAGGAGATTATAGAACGGGAAAGGAACTAAGAAAAAACCACTGTACATACAAAAAGAAACCACACTTCCAAATAATATTTAACCATCCGAACCTCTTTCTAAAATAAATCTTTCCAGCTCTTGCAGAGACTAAGATCACACTGGGTGTCTTTCCAAGTTTTTGGGGAATTTCCAGTGCCTACCCTTTATTCTTTTAGATTAAGTTCAACTCAGGACTCGAGAGCATGTGGGCTAAAACCTGGGAGATGCTGGGCACTTGCATCTCTTGCTGAATAGCCTTTTATCAGCCTATTTAGGTTATCCCAGTTTAACCCTATAGTCCCTTCCAGCAATTCAATGACTCAGATTAACTAGACACTTGGCCAGTGTCGAGCTCCAGGCTGAAGGTTGGAGAGAGGCTAGTCCCCAGACAAATGATGCATGGAATTTGTATCTGTGGGTTGCCATGCCAACGCTGAGCACGAATTGCTCAAGATTCAGCAGGACTTGGCAGGGACCTTTTTGCTTCCCAGAGACCCACTGACAGGTAATATTACTGAGTTTCTGTTTTATTATGTGAAGTCCCATTGAAATGCCCAGTACAAGTATCTAATTCATTTCCATGCGAGTTTGCATAGCAAAAAAGAGAAAGCAGGAGGGAGCGGCAAGGCAGTGAGGGACCCTCCTGTTCCCAGCACAGTGTGGGATTCACTTGCTGCGTGGGGCAGTTCTATCTTTGCCGTGCGCCTGCAGAACAGCACTGCTCTGAATAGGCTCGGGCACTCAAAGGCGTCTGAGAATATTTCATAGCTGATAGCTGCTGATGGTATATTCCCAGAGCACGCGCTGCCTGAGAGCTTGGGGTACTAAGCTACGATATGGAGGGTGAATACAAAAATAAAAGAAAATGACAGGGTTGGAAGCGGGTGTGCTCGGCTTCCCCTCCGCACAGGCACAAAATCGGTGCACAGGATCAAGCAGCATCAGTCCCAGCGCTTGATCCAAAACTCACAGGGGGAGACAGAAAGGCCCCTGGAGACCTCGGTAGTCCTTGGCTCAGCTCAAACAGTCAGATTCACTCCTCCCACGGGGAACATTTAAAGTGTCCGGTATCCACGTCCTTGATAGAGCCGGCTGAACAAACTGTTATGAATAAATTATGCAAATAGCTTAGCACCCTGCCTTCTGCTCACAAATCATTTAGGAACCCCTCATCTCCTCCATCAGCTTAACTGTTCTTGAGGAATTTATGCCAAAGCGTTTCTGTGTCAAATTTCTGCCTTTAGGCTGTTTCCAAACTGCTCCGCTTCCCTCCGCCCCTTCCCCCCATCGCTGCTTGTTATTCAGTGGGTGTAAGGTTCTCCCAAGTCACATGAGACACTGTTTCCTCCTCTCTAACTTTCCTGGCTGGGAAATAATAAATGGCTAAATGGCAGAGACACATTCCCATGTGATGCTTAGAGATAAACCATTGTGCTAAACCCCACGCTTTGTTTAGGGAGCCCGGGTATTTCAGATGGGGCTCGGGATTCCACTACATGGCACAGCGCCTAACAGTTAAGGGCTCCAACACTCGGTATTGCAACACCTAGGTCCTTTTGTTGACTTAATGCCTGTATCTTTGCCCAGAGCAAAATACATTGGATAAGATAAAAACAATCCAAATAAACAACGAAGCATTGGCATCATCCACTGGAATAAAGAGCAAAACAAGACAAATCTGCCTACTGAGCTGGATGTTATGGCTCCCGGCTCACATTTTTTAGCCATGTACAAGACCAAAGTCTGTCTTTTCAAGCCAAAATGAGGGCGCTCACTGTTACACATCACTTTAGCCTTGTCTAACTGCAGGCTGCCACTGGAAGAAGCAATCCAGTGCATTTGTCTCCATCTGGCTTCAGGTTTCTGCCCTCTTCACACTGAACCTAATGCCTGCAGAGGTACTGGGGGAGCTGACCTATCTCCCTGGCCCAGGTTAATCCTGGTTCTGTGGGTTACCATTTGACTGGATCACTGAAGTGCCCTGACTCTACCCCTCTGCAACCTCAAAACCCAACACCAGCCGTGGCTGGTGGGACCAGGGGTGGTGGCCTGAGGGGAGGGGCAGAGCAGGACTCCAGTCACTCTGTGGGGTGTAGGGAGATGCCCTGCCTGACCTGGACACCCACAGGTAGGTGGCAAACTTCAGTTACCACCCCCTTCGTGATCACACAGGCTCTTCAAAGGTTGTCTGCTATCTCTGTAGTGCAGCCAGAAAGGGCAGGAGACATGGACCTGAGCGTCCCTCCACCTCCCCACCCCGACCAGGATGCCAGCATATGAGGCCAGGACCAGGGAGGTGATTAGAACAACTCCCGCCAATGCTGACACCAGCTTCCTCTCCCCTTCCTCTGGATGAGGAGGACCCAGGACAGAGAGGCGCAGGGGCACCTTGTGTCCATGGCCATCCTCTACCAGCAATGGCTTTTCGGATGCAAGGAAGTGGGATTTTACCAAAACAAGTGAATGCACTTAGACTAACCATATGTTTGACTTACACATTGATTTACGCATCAACAAGTTTAATATCACACACTGCATCTTCATAGTTTGCATTCATGACAAGTACAGAGATTGTTTATGGTAAATATGTACCAATCTGAACTCAGAATTTTTTTTAAAAAAGCAACCCATTACCATAGAAACAAAGTAAGTGTGGATAATCCATCAATCTGTCCAAGGGAAGACCAGCTCTACCTGCATCATTCCTGGCAGGTATTTCACCAGTCTGGTCTTAATGGTCCCCATCAGAGGGATGCTACTCCTTCTGAAATGATCTGTTCCAGTGAAAAGGCTTTCCCTAAAAGCCTACTCCAATCTTTGTTAAGCTTATAACTTATTGTACTATCCACAATGAACAGAGACAGAAAGGTTTATTACCACCTCACTGAAGCAGCATTTTATTTATTTGAAGCCTGGAAGGCACAATTCTCACCAGCTTTCTCTGCATAGATTAAGCAGACACATTTCTTGGCACCTGCCCCTGCAGAGCATGTTTTCTAGACCTCTGACCAGGCTCATTTCTCTCCGCTCGACTTTCTGCAATCTTTCTTGAAGTGTGGTACCCAAAACTGGAATCGGCTCCCTACTGGAGACTTTACCAATGGAAGCATTACCTCATGTGTCTTTTGTACAACGCTGCTGTTTGTATGTCTCAGAATAATATTTGCTTCTTTCACAACAGGATGCCATTACTGACTCATGCTGAGCTCATGATCCACTACAATTCCCAGATCTTTGCTACCTCTACTCTCATTTCCCATCAGTATTCAGGGAGGCATTTAGCCCTATCTACATGTCAGTTTATATTCAGTGTTATCCCGTTTCTTTTAAAGCATTTCTCCAATTTCTCAAGCCTGTCCTCCGAGACACTCACAATTTGTCAGTGTTTAGAGTCATACACAGATTTAAAATATGTATTTTTTAGTCCATCAGTTAGTTCACTGTAATGGTAACAGCGGATCTGGACCCCAGGACAATCTCTTCCAGAGTCTTACCTGATAAATCCTTTCAGCGCAATACTGAACTGCTGGCAGTGGGTTCTTGGCCGTCATTTGCCAAGAAGTACTGTGGGTATTTTGCAGCAGCCTTGCCAAGAATCAGTGATCCCGAAGTCATGACCTTTGTGCATCAGAGTGCTCATGAGACCTTCGAACCAAAGCTGACATGGAAAGCAACGCAGCATGTTTTTCAGTATTGTTGTTCGTTGAGCCCAGTGAAGTTAGAGGCCCATGATTCAGACCACAATTCCCTGGGTGCTTATGAAAATGCCATTTGAGGCGATGTCAAAAAACTTACTAAATTCTTGCCTGTCTACATGACTTGTTACCCTGTCATAGGAAAAACAAACAAACAAACAGGCTGGTTTGATATGATCTGGTCTCGACAAATCCCATTGATAACTACTTATCGCTCTGCTCTCTTGCACATCATTCGATCGCTTGTCCACGGATCTTTCTGGGAAATGAAAGTCAGATCAACTGGGACTCTGTGTCCTCTTTTTTCATCTTTTAATAGACACTCTGTAAGCCTTTTTCTAGCCCAGCATCATCCAAATTCTCAAAGATAATTACCATGGCCTTCAGGATTGTTCATCCAGTTCCCTAAGTAACCTAGGGTGAATTACAGGCCTGAGTGATCTGAGAAAATCTAATTTATCTAAGCAGTTTCTAAACATTTCTTTCCCTATTCTTGCCTGAGTTCTTACCCTTTTGTGGCTAGTGTTAACTGTGTCAGCCATCTGATTACAGTCAGGCTTTTTAATGAAGACTGAAGCAATAAAAGGCATTAAACACTTTGGCCTTCTTGGCATGTTTTGTTATTAGCTTTCCTGTCCCATTTATTAGCTGGCCAACGTTTTCTCTGGTCCTCCTCTTACTGCCAAGGAAGTTATACAGGGTTTTCATGTTACCCTTTATATCTCTTTTTCTTGTTTTGTGTGTTGGCCTTTCTCATTTTGTCTACATACTTGTGCTATTCTATTATACTCATCCCTAGTTTCTTGACCTGGATTTTGCTTTCTGTGTATATCTTTGTCAGTTTTACAGTTGCTACAGAATTACTGACTTAGCCAGGCTGGTCTGTTACTAGACATTGTATCTTTTCCTTCCACTGAGTGAATTCCGAGGATAGACTTACTTTCTTTAACAAATACCAATTCTTCTGTTCCATTCAAGAACTATAGACATTTTTCTCTTGAGCTTCTTTGTTCACATCTATCAATTCTATGAATGTGTTCAGACTTGCTTAGCGCTTTTTCTCTTATTAGTTCGCAAAGATTATGATTTTTCCCCTAAAAGATGTTATTGTCTAAAAAAAAAAAAAAAATTAGAAATCTGGGTCATCCTTGAATAAGCATTGGCATATGACTTTCCAGGAATCCAAGTGACATGAGCATAGTCTTGCCTTCAGTCTTGAACTAGCAATACATAAGATTCATTGAAAAAAGGATGGCCCAACAAAGGTGCTTTAAGGAAATTCAGTAACAGCGTAAAAGAAACAGTTAATGATCTTATTAGAACTAAATGCTGAACCAAGGTTAGATATGCCTGATGGATTTGCTAACGATAATGATTTGGCTGACGCATATACATGGGACCCTAATGAAGATCTATTGCTTTCTCGTTTTCCCAGTTTTATTTAGTGAGGTTAAGAAAGCATTACTTCAAATGAGTTTGAATAAAAGTGCAGTGGCAAGCAACCTTGACCACAAATTATTTAAAATAATTGCTTCATCCACAGTGAAATTAGTAGCTGATTTATGTCACTTGTCTTTCTTCATTGCAAAATACTGTAGCATCACTGTAAACTGTGACATTTTCCAGTGAGGTGACATAAAAGCAAATGCTTTCTGTTCCTCAGCTATCAAAAAGCTTGGTGCAGGCTCTGGTTTCTACTTTATCAGTAAAGTTTTGATTTAGCAGAGTGAAGGCTTTAAAGTATTCTGCCACTCTACCTGCAGTAAAAACGTAAGAGGGAACTCCTCATCTCTTTAGGAAATTTAGGTTGATTTTGGCTGTCTGGGACAGACCAGTTGCACGTGATGTTCACAAGCAGCACCTTATCACATTCCTTTAGATAGCTGTATCACCTGAAATGGGCACTTCTAGTGGGCAAGTCAAATCTTCAGTAGGTTGAATCTCCTCTGAGGGTGAAGAGGGAGGCAAAGGCTCCTAACTTGCCTAAAGCATCTCCATCAAGGGTCTATAACAGGCTCTTCCTGGAAGCTGGAGCTTCAGCTGTGTTGCATTGTGAAAACCAGCCCTGTGCCCTGATATCATCCGGGACTGGAGAAACTGATGGTAACTGAATGAACACCACCCTTGAGAGCTGGGGTCCACAGTCTAACTGGTATGTCTATAAAAGCCAGCAGCAAAGGTTTACTGGGTTCACTTTTGCACTGTTAAACATAAGTAAAGGAGACGGCTGAAAGCGGAAAAGGAGGAGCGGTGAAGTGACTCACCTGAGATCAAGCACATGATCAGCTGTCACAGGGAGGAGAGGCAGGTACCTGGGTCTCAGTTTCCCAGGCCACACTGGTTTCCCTACCATGTACCAGTGCCTGTTGTGGTATGAAAGTCTAACACAGATAGTAGATCTTTTCCTGTGTATTTATCCAAGAATAGCTAGAGCTGTGTGCTCAGAGTAATGACTGTTTAGTGTAACTTGTAACAAATGCCATCATTGCTTGAAGCTTTTTAAACTTTGAAAAGTAATAATTTACAGGTTTTTTCCCTGTTGAAAAAGAAGGTTAAGATATAATAGCTGTGGTATAACAGACAGAACAATTTTTGTCTGTTCAGTTGGCTGTGGGTTGTTTGCACGTATATATTTGTGTTTGTGTGGGTCTGGGTGTGTGTTTGTGTGTATGTGCCCGTATGTTGTTAGTTTTCAATTCCTTATCTTTGTAGCAAATGACAATGAAAGCTCCTTAAGTTGGTCTATGCATGCTGCATAACTAACAGGAAAGAATGATTTCCTTATTACAAGCTAAATAACAAAACCTCTCACACTTTATTAACACTGACAGGAAAGTAAGAGTCCTCACGTCACCTTACTAGTGAGCAGTCAGACACATTTGTGGTGTTCAATATTAATCTAAAGAGATATTAGACTACTCTAATACTTAATTCTCACTTTGTATTAAAATAAACATCTATTTGTGTTCAGCATCATAATACAGAGACAAGGGGGGCTATTCCTTCAGACAGGAATTAGATTTTTCTCCAAGTTTTGTGGCTGTGGTGAGGCCACAGTGCTGCAGTCTCACCCTTACGCCCAGCAGACCAACAGGCATCCATACCAGTACATCTCGCTACCACACTGGCAGAGGCTGCATGAGCCAGCTCAGAAACAGAGCTGATTCTGCCCAGGAAATCAAACCCATCCACACCTCATTGCACAACTGAATAATGCGTTATTCATTGTGTAAAGAAATATTACACACTAATGTCCTGAACCTCTGTGATGCAACACAGGGAACGAGTGGCGCTGAGATGCTGCTCAGTTCCCACCAAGGTGGATGGGAGCAGAGGATATTCAGCACATCCTAGGAAGACGTCCAACACCTTCAAGATTTTATCTGAAGCTTGATGTGCACTAGAAAGTCTTGTTGACAGAGCGCACTGCAGGCGGACACAAGCTTGCTCTGCTGGTATTTGGAGCCAAGAAAGCTGCGTGACCGTGTTAATACAGAACCAGCCAGCACTGGTAAGCCCTGCTGAGAGGCTAGGTGTGTTACTTCAGGCTTGGCACCGCCATCACCTGTTTTTTCTTCAGCTCAAAGGACAGGCATCAGGGAGCTCCAGTCTGCACAGAGCAGCAGCAAGGGCAAGCTCACGTCAGCAGGCTTCATTTTTCTTCCAGGCTCTGTATGTAAGGACATACTTCTAGCTTACAAGAAACAGAAACATGCATTAACCCCTTGTTCCTGCCTGGCATCAGCAAGAAATGCTAGTCTTTACACCCTCGGGGATAAGGCACTGGACAAATCCTACGGGTACAGACACAAACCTCTTCATACGCTTGTGCTGTCCATGCATAAGTGAGTTGCAGGAGGACAAACTATCAAAGGCCATATGTACCTGGGGTCACCAGCATTAAGGCACTGTGAGCTGCTTCTGCGCTGTTTTAGCCACAACAGTGCTCAGCAAATATCTGTTCCCCCAGTTCTGTGCGCTGGCTGCCGTAGCCACAATTTCAAAGCCTGCTCACCGAGATTGGATTGATCACTGGCTCCACTTCCCCTGTACTTTTTTAAAATCACATTTTGTGATGGAAAAATTTCTTTTCCTGACAGCTCCATATATGAACAGGTACATTTACCTTACCACAAAGAGACAATGCACTAAACCCTTGTTCCTGTCTGGAGTCAGCAAAAAGTGCCATTTTTCACCCTCAATGTTTAGGGGTTGGGTGAATCCCACTCCCCTGGACCTGCAGGAATAGAGATCCTTGTTAGAAAACAGGGGGAAGCATGGTCTTCAGAAGACTGAAGCAAGGTGAAACCAGATCTGGGTCAGGACCAGGTGTTTCTATCAGACTTATGCTGGGGAGACTTAGTAGAATGAGATAAGTAAATCCGTTGCAGTCATGTGTCCTCATCACAAGAAGTCCCTCCTGACTGTGACCATCCCAAGGAAGCCTCTAGGCTCTGGAAGAGGAGAGAGCACCCTTCTGGGGTAAAAAAAAAAATGGCAACACAGACACTTCTGCTGTGATGGTCTCACGCAGAAGATTCAAAGTCATGGCTGCAGTCAACACCAGTGTGTGGAGAGCAATGGGGAAAGGGAAGACAAAAAACTGTATTTTTCTTTCCCTCATAACATTAGCTTTCCCTCATTCAGCAATGTCACAAAATGATTTATTTGAAAGTGGAGTCCTTTCCTACACATATGGTGCAAAGTTCCTGCTAACACCTTCTCAAAAATCTGCATCAAGTGTGTGCCTCTGAGTACCTTTCTCCCTTAATCACATTATCACCTGTCAGCCATCGCCCGTGGTCTGTCAGGGCCCGTGTTGCACCATTGATGTACTCAGGAATATTTCAAGGAGGAAAAGTGGAGCGTGTGTCCTCACAGTTGCTCATACCTATGTACACATACATACACATACTCTAGCAACTCCATCACCTCAAGTTTCTCCAGTATTTCCTCCATGTTTTTCAGAGCCCCAACTCTCCCCCAGAGGTAATGTCCTGGGACTGTTGTGCGACTTCCTGATCTAAGCTGGTTTCCACAAAGCAGCAATGGTCAATGGAGTCAGTATTTCCACAGCAGAGCAACGCCAGCTTCTGGGCTGACACATCTGGTCCCATGTTTGTGGCAGTGGTGTATGTTTCCAGAAGAGTTACTTTCATCATTCCAAAGGTTTTCATTTGTGTATCATAATAGATGTATCTCCACTGCAGGGCAGATGTTTTTCCCGCTTTCTGTTGCAATCCTAATTACCCAAACCAACAGACCTGCTGGGGCACAGCACATTTCCTTCCTTTCTCAGACACATGGGTTTCCCTTTGATAGAGGGATGGTGCCTTGCAAGACCCTATTGCAACATGCATGCCACCAGGGTGCAACTGGAGGGTGCAGCTGCACCCAGACCTGGGAGTTCAGATGTACTCTGAACTGTTTCGTGCTGTTTCCATGAGCCTAGAAGCAATGGCAACTGGGGATGTCTCAGTCACATCCAGTTCTGCACACTAAAGAGACAGACAAGTGGAGAAAATTGCACAATAGCAGGGTTGTCCCTAAGCACCCACAAACCCCCCATGCAACAGTACCTCCCCTAAAGCAATATGCTATATCCCGGAGTGTATTGCATCTAATGTTGACATGATAGTCCCTGGGGTATGTACATGTATTGTAGTCCTTCTTCAGTTAATTTGCCCACGGTGAAGATCCACAGTGTTGTCATGTATGTATGTATCCTGACAACTCAGTGCTAATGGCAATGACAATTTTTTTGACAAAATAGTGAACTATAAATATATTTGAATTATCCAAGTTCTTACCTCTCACTGTCTTGAACCTTTGGGATGACCGGGCGCATCTTTCCAGATTTCTTTAAGATGAGGGAAGAGCTTCCCAGCCTTTTCTTTATTAGTTCAATCCTAGAGCCAGATGCAGACCAGCTTGGACCATGTTCTGCCCCGAGGCGGTCCCATTTATATTGCTAGAAATGACCAGCAGCCATCTACCAGGAGGTAGAGCCAGAGCACGGCGTGCACAAGCCACGCTTCCTGCATCTGGGGCAGTGGGGAAGGTATGTCTGGAAACCAAGAGGGGTGTCTATATGGCACAGCACAGCGCTAAGCAGACAGCCAAATGAGCTCCTGCTCTTATAAACTTAAACAAATGTCAGCAGTGGATAGCTTCAGAGAGCAATCACTTATTCTTTTGAAAGTACCCTACCAACTTGTTTTAATTGTAAAGAAAAAATCGGAGGGAATGAGTTTGAGAGAGTTAGTCTATTAATCATTTATTGTGTTATTTTTATACAGTATTGTGCTCCTGCTATGATATGTTAAATATTGCAGCTTGATGTGTGGTCCCCAGGCCCAAGGAGTCCTGTAAATTAGAAGGATTTTTCTAAAGTTCTCTCAGTGAGAAAAGTTCCAGAAAAAGTGAGAATAGCTCCATATTGTTCAATCTCCTTAGATGCAAAATAACCCCAGTTGACTGTGTGTTATCCTAACTACACAATGTTCTCATGGGGATTGTATCCAAATTAACCCTTTTTTTTTTTTTAATGGGGTCTTGAACAGGAGAACTAATGGCTATTGCAAGGTACAGCATCAAAATAGAAGGAAATTTTCTCAGCCCGTTGTAAAAAGCTTTTAAGCTAGAGAAAAAGTTAACTTTGTCTTTCCCAGAGTGAGATCTGAGAAAGCCAAGCCATGTTTCTGGCCTCAACCTTCTTTATTAATGAGTTGGAGTCGATGTCAGACCCTTTTTCCTATGAAGCATATAAGGGAGTAATCCTTCATTCACTCAAAAGGGTCAGAAGGAGTGGTCCAAACTTGTGTGTGCTCCAGGCATCATCTGAGGGACCTCAAATCCTGACCCTGCTCTTACAAAGCCTGTAAAAGTCTGACCTGCTGTATAGGTATCCATCTCCAGCCAAAGTCACGAAAGATCAGGTTTCCTCCTATCCAATCTGGGGACCAATTCTGGCCCAGCAAAGCCATTCTCTGTGCAAAATTGTTATGTCACTGTCCTGACAGTAGCAAATGCAGCTGTATACCTGAAACAGCTGCTGCTGGAGTGGGCTGAAAAATAGGTTTGTCATTTGCTGAGGAACAGAGCTCTCCCCATGCTTTTTTCTCTTTAGTTTTTATCCAGACCAACATCAGGTCCCAATGTATTAACAAATCAAAGCTGACTGCACTCAGCACCTCTCAGGAAAGCCCCAAGTTACAGGAAACACTCTTGGAAGGGATGTCAGAATTACCAAGCCTCATATGAACTGGCAACACTGGAACTTGCAAAAAGATTAACAAAAATCAGTTTGCATATTTAAAAATAAACCTGCTTTGGTCCAGGGTCTGGGAAAGAAAAGGTACATGGAACTCTATATAAAATTTGTAGGGTTTTCTGCCCTATAAATCAGTAATATCTTTTTTTAAAAAAACTAAAGTAAAATCTGGGCTTGCAGTCTTTATGCCAACTTTCCACTCATACAAGCTGAAGAACCAGGGTTTGAAATTGTATAATGGAGTATAATTTGGTGCAGTAAATTATCAGTATTGAAAATACTATGAGAAATGACCACTAAAAGTAATATCACGGGGATGGGACAGTTCCAATGGCTCTTTCTCTGGTAAACCTCTCGGTTGATTTACTGTGAAAGTTTTGCCTGAAAATGGGCCAAGAGGAGAAGACAAGATTTTGATTGCTTTTTTTTTTTTAATTTTATGGAAAAGAATATTAATATGATCCAACTTTCATTGGAGTCAATGGAAAACTCCTATTTGAGGAGCAGGCTTACTGTGGCCAAAAAGTAAACCCTAAATTCCATCAGTACCATCATTCTTTCAGGATCTTCAGCCAGGCTAAGTTGATGTAACCTGGGACAAAATTTGGCTATTATTCTTTACAAAAGTGTGTCAAGTTTTTATCAATCAAAGTTTCAAGATGACCCTAGTGATTTTTTGGCTAAGGCCACAAAGTGCCTTTCAGTCACTTGAACCAATCCAGTGATGACTCTTAAGATCTGGACTGGAGAATCCCAACAAAGCAGACTCCACACTGCTTCCTGATTGCTCTTTAGAAAATATGTTTTAAAAACCCAAACAAACAAACAAACAAACACACAAACCAGCAAAAAAACCAGCCAGATTTATGTGAAGGCATGATCCTGACTGGAGGGTTGCTATGCCATTAAGCTAAACTGATATTATGGCTTGTGTATATGGCAGAAGCTGTCACACTCAAGTTCCCCTGCCTGGCCTTCAGGCTGGCGGGATGCTTGCCAGCTCCATCTAGACGCTGCACAGCCCCGTCAGTTCAGCATGGCATTCCCGCTAATCTTTCCTGCCTCTCCGCAGGGCTTAATGCACTACACACGAGGCAGATGCACAGGCTGCCTGGGTTCTGGCAGTAAGCAGGGCTTGACATACATTTTAACTTAAAGCATGACTCATGGGCAGGCAGAACATATGGCTTCCCAAGACGGGTTACATCTATCAACTCAGAGCATGGGTAGAGCAAACTCAGGTCTAGCTGCAGTAATTAGGCTGCAGGGCCAAGCCCATGTAGGTGTGAGGATTAAGGCTATCTCAGCTTCTGCTTGCATGTAAGCATTGCCTTACTAAGTCAGCTAACAGAAGGGACTGTTGGAAAGCCAGATACCTGTTTAGGTTTGCTTAGGTGTCTTGAGGTGGCTCTATTTGATGCTGGCTGGTGAAAAAAGTTAACTACCACCTAGAGTCAAAGTTGTCAAAGACTTACTCACTTCAGTCCTTCTTCCTCCTGCTACCTATGTGATCCTTACACCTGGAGCTGAACAAAGAATGAAATGTAATTTCTAGGCTATGCAAGAAATACACCTCTCCTTTCATGCAGAGGGTTGAGGACATCACAGGGGTTGGAAGGGACCTCTGGAGATCATCTAGTCCAACCCCCCTGCCAGAGCAGGGTCACCTAGAGCAGGTTGCACAGGACGGCATCCAGGCAAGTTTTGAATGTCTCCAGAGTCGGAGACTCCACCACCTCTCTGGGCAGCCTGTTCCAGTGCTCTGCCACCCTCAAAGGAAAGAAGTTCCTCCTCGTGTTTAGATGGTCAAGTTTGTGCCCATTACCTCTTGTCCCATCACTGGGCACCACTGCAAAAAGACTGGTGCCATCCTCCCTTTAAGTATTTATAAGCATTGATGAGATCCCCCCTCAGCCTTCTCCAGACTAAAAAGAGCCAAGTCCCTCAGCCTTTCCTCATAAGAAAGATGTTCCAGCCCCCTAATCATCTTTGTAGCCCTCTGCTGTACCCTCTGCAGCAGTTCCCTGTCCTTCTTGAGCCGGGGAGCCCAGAACTGGACACAGTACTCCAGGTGTGGCCTCACCAGGGCAGAGTAGAGGGGGAGGATAACCTCCTGTGATCTGCTTGCCACACACTTCTTGGTGCACCCCAGGATGCCATTGGCCTTCTTGGCCACAAGGGCACATTGCTGCCTCATGGTCATTCTATTGTCCACCAGGATTCCCAGGTCCCTTTCCACAGAGCTGCTTTCCAGCAGGTCAGCCTCTAACCTGTACTGGTGCATGGGGTTATTCCTCCCCAGGCGCAGTACCCTACACTTGCCTCTGTTGAACTTCATAAGGTTTCTCGCTGCCCAGCTCTCCAGCCTGTCCAGATCATGCTGAATGGCAGCACAGCCTTCCGGTGTGTCAGCCACCCCTCCCAGTTTTGTGTCATCACCAAACTTGCTGATGGTACACTCTACCCCTTCATGTAACTACCACATCCATGTGAAGTATGGATGTATTGTATTATTGTTCAGAAGGGAAATAAGTTTAGAAAATGGAGGTCTACATTCAAATAGTTACCACCTTTGGCATTGCAATTACAGTAGCATGTCAAGTCAAAAGAGAAGTGATGTTCTGATGTCTCCCCTCCAGCTCTGCCAGATTCTAGTCTCCATGCAGTCGAGGGAGAGAAACCAGCTTTAGGGCTGTCTGAACATGGCTATAGCTGCCTTGGGCAAGATGAAATAGAAGGTCTGCAATAAATCTGAGGGAACCTGAACTCAGACCTTTTAAGACCTTCTTTCTTCACTTCTGGTACTCAATGTACAGTGCCAACCACCCAAGACCTCAAATTCTCAGAGCGGCCCCACATCTGCAGGTTTTATTGACTTCAGCTGGGTTTGTGAAAATCAGACTTCAATGCCCTACATGGAATTCCTGGAAAATAATGAAGAAAATATTAGCAGTTATTTTCAAAAATTTGGGGGGAGACTTCTATGCAGGCTGCCACAGGAACTTAATGAGAGAACCAGAGATGAAAGCTACTTCTAGATCACAGCCAATTACCTTAACCACAAAACTATCCCACTTCTTCCTGCTTCATACGTGATATAGGCCTGCTTCATTCTCTATCCATCACAGATACATTGGAAGAATCAGAAATCCTGTGGAAAAAATGGAGTAAGATGAAATAAATAGAGTGCCACATCCTGTATGAACTAAAGGTAGGACAGTGAAAGGTCTGTAGGCAAGGAGTCAGCTTTGTCCAGCCAAGAGTAAAAGCAATATTTAGATTATATTTAATTAACATGGACTAATTCAGGCCAAGACAATACATCCTACATCCACACCAAGAAATGGGATGAATTTAAGTCCAGCTCACTTAGTTCATGTTAACCACAGCATGACCAATTTTCTAGTCGGGGCAAGGCTCCTGTTCCCTGCAAAGCGCACAATGGACAACTCTCTGCCCTTTGGTGCATGAGCCACTCTCAATTTAATGCAAATATAGATCTGCAGTGTTAGAATACAGTATTAGTACTGCTTCAGCAGAGCACGGTTTTCAGTTCTCCAGCAGTACTCGTATTGATGCACACGTTGACGGAAATGGAGGTATTAATGTTACAGACAATGAAAAAGGAAAAACAGTAGCAAAATAAAACAAACAGGGATTACTGAATTTGCTTTGACCTCAGTTTCACCTAGACAAAAAAAAAATTATGTCCATGCAGTCATTAGAGTTGCTACAGTGATGGGAGACCAGCGTCACCAAAAGGCTGTGTTAAAAACACACCACTGCCCCACAGTAAGGGCACCTTCTCTGCAATATTGTACCTGAAATAAAATCTGAGCTGGACCACTCAGCAGCTTAAACTGCCTATAATTCAATGTAGGGGGATTAGTCAGCATGGTCCTGCCAGTGGCTGTGGGGTCAGTTCTACCCACAGGACACTTCTTTCCACAGCACTACCTTTTTCAAGAGGGAGACCTGGTCGAGAGCCCATGAACACACCACTGGCAGCTGCGGCCCCCCCCGCTGCTGTGCCCAGCCAGGTCCTCAGTGCCCCTGCTGGTGAGAAGGGACTGAGTTATAGCAACATGATTCAAAAAGGATCTCCAGTGTGGCTTCTGGGCCCCGTGGTTGACTAGTCTGAGCCAGCTTCTGTCAGACTAGTTTAAGAACTCCTACCTACTCTGATCTACCACCCAGAGCTGCATGGCCCCGGAGAGAGCCCTGTACCACCCGCTGCCTCCACACACACTGTCAGGTCCTTAGCTCTGCACAGGAGCTGCCTGGGTAGTAACATCGGTTTCCCCCAGCTGAGATCTGCAGGCTGCTGTTAACGTGACATGGGTATGAAAAGCAAATCTGAGTTTGCATTAAACTGCTTGTATGCTCTGCCGCTGTTAAAATTGCCCCAGAAGCCCAGGACCAGTAGCTGACGTGTTGCCATACCAATAAGGAGGCAGGGGTTAAATAGCTCAGAGGAGCTGGATGTTCCTGCTCGTGGAGACACTGCTGAGATGTTGCCACTGGCCATGTGTGCATGGTGTCGTGCCACCCCTTGCTGTTCCAAGAGCACCCAGGAGCAAGGGCTTTGACTTTGACATTTGAAACAGAGGTAACAAGAATTTCACTTTACTGAATGACCTCCATGCTGTGGCTGGGATCTTAGCTGGATTCTAGGAGCCCCTCCCCAAAAATATATATGCAACTGAGGGCCTAATAGTCATCTGTGCATATAGACACATCGACATACATACATACATGTGTAAATGGCCTGCTAAGTCTGTACAACAGATATCGGAATCAAACTGCTTATGCCAGAAGTGTTTTCACTGAATGTGACTTGAGGTTCTCTGCAGTGTAGACAACACAACACAACACAACCTTCCAGGCCAGGACCTCTCTGGGGCACTGCACCTTTACTTTAGCATCCTCGATAGGTAGGGGTTTGTAACATTTTTCAAGATAAACACAAGAAGCAGCACCTTCTTTCAAGGTCATACTTAGTTTCCTATCATATTTTGCATGAACAATTGGAGAAATTTGGAAGAAAGGCTGTTTCAGACTGATTTGTCAACCACCCAAAGTTCAAAGCTCTAGTTATCTCTTGTATTAAAATGCTCTGTTATTCCCTAAGGAAGAATTTTTCATTTCTGATAGGGCTCTTGTCAAATAAAAATTGCCACTGAGGGTAAGCCTTTGAAAAATTATGTTTTATTCATTAATTATTTTCTCTCATAACCTCTCTAAAGAAAATCAAAGGGTGAAAATCTGTGTTACGAAACTGCAACTTTTCTCTCTCTAACAGAAGTAAAAACGCTGTTATACAGCACATTTTCCTTACTACACTACTCCAGTCTTTATCTTGGAGGAAACTGAGTAACTCATGGAATATGCTGTGTCTCAAAACTGTATTTTTCCAAAAGTATTTTCCTTATTTATCTGATTAAAGGATCATGTGTACGGTAATGCCTACCCCACGATTCACATTAAGTTCGTTTTAAAATAATTTGCCATTTACATATGTTTTCACTAGATTGAAAATTAAAAACCCACATTTTATGTAATTCCAGAAATAAACAATAGAAAGAGTCACATATCTCCCGGGTTTAGTTCAGCAGGCCTGCCCTAGATCCTTGTGCCTCGGAAAGTGATATGTTTTCAATGGTGAAGGGTTAAAAGAGGATACCAAACTATCTTCTGGAAATCATTAACTTACAAAGCCCCAAGAAGATAAAAGTTTCCATTTTCTAAAATGTAAATCTAAAACATATTCATTAGTATTGCAAAACAAACATGCAAATCTTCACCACTTGAAAAGCTCAGCTAAATATGTACAAGGGCAATACCCAAAAATACATCTGGTCCTCGGTTAGAAAACTTGCCTTTTTGGTTTTATCTAAAGAGCTTGTCTGTCTTCCATGGTTGGCTTCTTGGATTATTGCAATTCATAATAAGCCTTTTAGCTAAGGATGAAATAAACAAAGATAAAGTCTACGTTCTAGTTTTAAATGGCCCAGATGGGATGATTTTTCCATATGTTTAGCACACCAAATGTTTATTAATCATTACTAGCAGAACTCAGAAAATTGCAACGGCTTATTAAAGAGGGCAGGGGATAAAATTTACAGTTCGTGTAATTTCTGCCCACTTTCTTAATCCTACACTAACGTGGGGTGTGATTTTGTACTAACTCAGGTTTTCTCTGTGTGTGTGCGCATGTGTGTGTGCACGCGCGAGCATGTGCGTGTGTGTGTGCAGTTGTTGTTACAAGGCAGGGAATTTCGGTTAACTGATCAAGAGGAGGTTTTGTGCCCTAATTTGGATACAATATCAGTCATGAGGAATGTGTTACATCATAACAATGACAGTGTGGGTAAAACTGGCAGTACTTGACTCGTTCCTCATCAGAGTGATTTACTTAGTGTCTGGCAATCTGTTTTTCACATGATGTTTGTTTCCCATAAACAGTTTCAACATGGGAGAGTATGGTGTCAAGATAACAGTCATATCATCAGTCATTGCAGAACATCTACGTGGGCTGCCAAGAAAATGAGACTCTTTTATCTCTGGCTCCTCTAAGTGCTTGTGTTTTAGTGATTGTTTCTCATAACGTGCTTGATTGTTTTCTGAAACCTGACCGTCAGCAGCTCCATTATGTTGTCACCTCAACCCAAGTGAGCTGCAGGCTGTCAAGGAAGCAGGGCTGCCGGGAGGAACAGGGGGAAGGCTGTGGACGGAGGGAATGTCTTCCAGAGGCAATGGGGAAATGATGCTTAGAAAGTAGCACAACAGGGAAGCTGGAAGTTAAACCACAGTCAAACATTGAAGAAGCTGTAAGAGGTGCATTGTACCACGCTGTTTTTCTGTGACCTTTCAAATCAAAAGATTTTTGGTATTAGTCAGATAGGATGTGAAATTTTCCATCGCATTATGTATTCCTTGCACTTAAAAACATTCTACATTTGTAAGAAGCAGGATGAATATAACTTCAAATAGCAAGTAAGTAGCTAACAACTGAATCTCAAGGCATGTTTTGATGGAACATAGCCATGACTTCAACTATAAACAACAGAGAATACGAACACAATCCTATTATTTTAATGACATAACTCACCATTTTATTGGAGACAATTTACAGGAGCTTTGAAGTACATTTATCTCATCCAAACAGCACTGACTTATAGCTAAATACAGAGGATGCAATGCGTATTTCTGATTTTAAAGAAAGGTATTTGAGTCCTGCACGTGGCTGCAAAAAAACCTCCCAGAAAACAGAGAGATGTCAGTAGTCTCAACACCTGATGAACACACGTTTGTTCAAGACAGTTAGCCTGCCCAAGTCTCTGCTTCCGATGTAACAAAGGGAAAGAGTGGCTGAAAATGGGACTTCAGTGCTTCTGAAAACATTACCCTTGTGGACAACACAGCCACAGTGGCTTGAGGCAGAAGATGCACTGAGTCACCTCACATCCCTTCCAGCCCTTTTTCCCTAAGATGCTACGAGTTCCTCTGAACCTCTCTGGAGCAGCGATGGAGCTTGGCCGGCATGTCATTTATAAGAAAGAGTAAGCCTCTAAAGCATCCAGTCATGTCCTGGCACCTGTAGGAGAGCTGGCTGGATAAGAACCTCTGAGTGGATCTTAATCTTGGCAAAAGAAAAAATAAAACTTTGGACAAAATTAGTGCAACTCTGGTACAAAATCTCGACCCCACATGCCAGATGAAACGGAAAGTGCTCAGGACGGCCTATTCAGAAGTGTCTGCTCGGGCTTGAGGAAAGCAGCAGCTGCAGTTGTCCAAAAGAGAAGCTTTTGGCTTGGCTTCTGACTCATTTCTATAGCCTCTACTTCTGGGGCTTAGAAATATCTTGGCATCTTCTGGCTCCTCAATGTCCAAGAAGAACAAGACCTAATTTCCTATCCCAAAACATAGAATTGCTGATGCAAAAGTCAAGAAAAAATTACTATCATCTCTGGCACTGAAGCCAGGGATGAAATTCCTGTCAGCAAACAAGTGTGGCCCCGATCAAAGTTTCCTCCAAGCTACTTTGTAACTATTGTGTATAAATTATCACATATAAAAACTACAGTCAGCTTGCAAAGCCCAGTGCTCTTTGACCTGCAGAGCTAATCCTTACTGGCCCTGAACAGCGTAGCCCTTTGGTGGGTGTCCCAAGCTGAGGTGCTATAACCAAAGGCAGCACCACAAAGCGTGGAAGCAGAGAAGTCTGAGAGCTCCTACACAGGCCTGGCCGCTTCAGCTGACAGTGCCTGGTGGCAGTGCATTGTCACCTCATGCACAGGCCTGCCACCACGGCGAGCATTTGACACATCTTTGCTAGTCGTTTCCCAGTTTATATCTCCTGGGGCAGAGCTGGGCTGGGATGCAAGGGCAGCACGTTTTGCTACTGCCCCCCCCGGACCTTCTCCTCTGCATTCCGATCACTTCTCTCCCTACGCTGTCCTCACCCCACCTTCCCTCTCATTCATTTCAGGAGTTGTCCCACCTCCACCCGCATTCCAGTTACCCCTCGCTCCCCTACTGCCAAAAGCTTTGGATCTCCACCTTCCTTTCTCCATCCCATCACTTTCAAACACAGCTCTTGCACCAGCCCTTTCATCCAGTGTCCCTATTCCTGTCCAAGAGGTTCAGCATTACTCCACATGGTGCTGGCGGCAGGCCGTCTTCAATCCTGCCCTTCCATATTACCTCAGTACCCACAGTGGGAAGAGTGAGAGCCCAAGAGAGATAATCTCCATGTTTTAAGCTCCAAATATCACAGTAGCCCCTGGAGATAAGAGAAGTAATTGCTTGGAAAGTCCTACTCCATCCAGGAAAGGAATATGCCCAATACTTAATTTACATAGTGAAACAATCCTAGTTTGAAATTTCATTATAATCTACAAGGCCAAGTGCAACAACATTTGCAAAGAAGCCAAGTCTCAAGTGAAACTGGACCAACTTACCATCTGGGGTGGAAAACTTCGCTCTTTCTGCTGAGTTTTGCTCTGCCTCATGGGATTCATTTGAAGCCAAAACAGAAGGTAAACTCATATGATAGGGACCCTCATCAGTTGAAACATAAGAAAATTTTGCATGATCTTACACAGATTATCTATAGCTCAGTGTCTCTCTGTTTCCAGAAAGTTTTTGCAGGTGAAGACAGAATAAGCAAAAGCAGAAGAATGTATTAATACTTATGTATGTTATGAGGTACTCAAACATAGGATGCAGCAAACTGGCCACTGAATAACATATGTGCACACAGTTTTCATTAATAAAAGCAAAATGTTACAAAGGAACAGAATACCCAATCATTTGGGGATTTTGTCATTCCTTCCTGTGATTCTCTATAACAGCATGTTACAATTATTTGTCAAGACCTCCTAATTTTTCCCAGAGATGAAACCTCTGAGCCTCAGGCAAGTCTTGGCATTGCAGGCAATGCAGAGATCCACCAAGCCTTTGGACACGGTTACCTCCTTATAATTTCACCTGGATGCTGACGGAGAACCCACTGCTGCTCTGCAGTCAGCCGTGAAAAACAAGAATGTCAGAGGAGCTGCAGAGCCACCTTCCCCTCCACACACTGATCCTAAACTGAAATAGCTGTTTCCTGTGAAAGATGAAGAATTATCTCCAGCTGTTTCTGGTGAACATCTATCTCAAAGCAGTGATTTCGTAAGGCCCATTTCCAGTTTCTGTTACGCAGTATTACTAGTACTGTCAGCCTGAGTGCTTAAAAATCTCAGTGAGGGCTCCCCAAAATCACAATATGAAAAGCCCTGCACTTTTAATTCCTTTTGATTTATGGCACTGCAAGTGTAGTACTTTCTGTTCACATTCCCAAGCCTTTCCCCACACACAGGACTTCAGAGGAGCAGAGGCCCAGGTGCTGGGGCTGTAGCGTAGGACCTAACACAATGAGTCTCATCTCTGCTGTCCCTCAGCTCCTGATGTAAGTCAGGCACTTACTTCCACTGATGTGATACCCCCTTGTCCAGGATGCAAATAATTTCTTTGCCAGTAGAGCTCCCTGGATATCAAAAATCTTGTATTTGCTCAGACCTTCAGCTTTCTCAGGATGTCTCTGTGTGTGTCTCTCCTAACCCCAGCTAGGATCCTAATATTGTCATCACCTGGGCTATGTCCCTTCTGATGGTCACTTTAATAGCAATGCTCTGTCCATATATCTGAGCTTCATACAGCATGCTGTAGTTTTTGGCAGTACACCAAAAGAAAGTAGAAGGAGGAAAAGGAGAGAGGTAGTGTCTTTTTTTTTTTTTTTTTTCAACAGCTGTTTCATTCCCTTACCTGGGTTCACATCCAGCCCTCTAGCCAAAAAATCTTCAGACTGACACCTTGTCCCCTCCCCAACAGACAGCCCCCACCCAGCAGACTAAGGGCTGATTGGCATAGGGTGTCTTCCAACTCCACTGCTGACATCGCTGTGTTTTGGAAACTGGTGCTTGACTCTAGTGGTTAAGGCATTTCCTTGGGCTCAGAAAGACACAGGTGTTATCCCCTGGCCCAAGATACTTTTATGCAGATGACACAAGAAACACCAAATGTGCCTTTTCATCCTGTATTTCCAATGCTTCCAAGAACAAACATGCTCAGGTTGAGACCTGGGCTGCACAGAGGAGCAAAACCAGCTCAGGTTGAGCTGACTTGAGCCATGCTATTTTACATGCGTTGAAGTGTTACTTTTTAATCAAGAGCTAGGACTTATTCCCACACTGGGAGTGATTTCACATAGCCTAACCATACTCCTTATGCCTCCGACTCACAACATAAAAAAATGTATCGCTGAAACAGAAGAATGACTAATACGGGGATGTAAGTAATTTGTGTGCAAATAGCATGCAAAGAGCAGGACCGAGACTGCATCTGAAGCCAAGTGTTCCATAAGTCAAGTCATACGGAGTGGGAAGTGATAAAGGGTGTGACCCATGAGAGAAAAGTCTAAACTAATTAGGAGGATCTCCTGCTGAATGATATATTGGAGACTTGACATTTAAAAAAGGGGAATGATCTCTTTCAAGCATCACTACCACGTGAAGGGTGCTCGCAGCCTGTTTGTTCCAAATACACTTTTTGAAATACCCACACCAGATCAATCCCTGCTTTGATCATTTTTACAGAAACACTCTTTTGCTTTATATCAAATTTGGAAATTGACAGTCTTGGCCTTCTTATCCTGGTATGAGTCTCCTGACACCAGACATCATCATGGCAACACCCCTGTCTTAATGCTTCTGCGGCTGTGAGTAATGAAACAGAGGAGAGTAATAGATTTTTAGGCCAAATAAATTATTAAGATTACCTACCCTGACCTCCTCTGTGCTGCATGCCACAAAGTCCCAAGCAGAGACTGAGTCCAGCACAAGAAGGTCTCTTTAGAAAGGAAACGTGAGAAGAGACCCTCCGTCAGAGAGCTGCTCCAGCAGCTGGCCGTGGAGGCACTGGCGATGCTCCCTTCCCTCCAGCAGCCCACAGCTCTTGGTGGGCAGGAGGAGGGAGTGGCTGCGCAGAGCAGCAGCACAAACGGATGACACACACACACACGTTTGTGCATGTCAGGTTGGTTTGGATACCGTTGTTATCAGACAGCAAAGTCTTCAGTGAAAGGTCAGATGTTGTGGCTCTGCAGGACAGATGTCTCCCAAATGGCACATCCACGTCAGAAGTACACATCGGGTAACTGCAAGTCTGTGATCCTTGAAAACTCCAAATGATGTCCAAAGTCCAGAGTTGCTCTGTGCCAGGAATGGGGGCTGACAAGAAAAACCTGGACTCAGTACCCTCACAGAGGGGAAACAAAAGAGACTCTTCCTTACTTACATTAATTCAGGCCACAAGATGACATTTTTCATTTGCCGATTTCTATGAGATAAACCTTAAAGAGAGAATTCAAGTTATCTGTGCTGAGGTGGTTGTCAGGACAATGCTTACTTGTATCCCAAAAATATTGCACAGCTTTTCTCACTGCTAATATTTTTCTAGAAGCACTGGAATTCACATATGAAAAATTATATAGAAGTATGAACCCTTATTCTCAGATGCATAGTGTTTGCAGTCATAGCTGATCCATTTGCTGAGTGCGGGCTATCTGAGTAGCTCTCAGCACTGATAGGAACTTGGATCTTTAGAGGCAGGTGAAGATCTACTTCTGACACTGACTCCAGATGCTGTGCGTTGTGCTGAGCAGAATACAGATCAGGATGCTCTAGGTGAACTTCCCAAAGAGATCTGATCTGGATTTCAGGAAACCATCACCATCATTTTCCTTAAAAAAAAAAAAGAAGTAAATACAAAAGGCTGTTTAAAACCCCAGTCATTACCAGAATAGAAGCATAATCTTTAAAATTACAAATACGTACATAATTGCACAGACCTGATTATAGCTTTCTGTGTTTGCCTGGCTACAGATCTGACAACTTTGGGAGACCTTGGGCACTCAGATTGCTTTTTTTTAATCAGATCACTGAGTTAAGTGTCTACATATAAACTCCTTGGAGCCTAAGTTTAGTAACCTATTTTTGAAAATCCTGGTCTATTTGCACCCAAGCAAAATTACCATCAGTATAACACAAAAGGCTGTTATAGCTGGCCTGAAGACAGAGAAAAACCTGAATTTTCATCATAGTTACTCAGTTACAATTAACCTCCAAGCCAAGCAGCCTGTAGAAGATGCCACTCTGAATTCAGAGATGCAGACATTTCCCCCGTTTTGTTACTAATCAGCTATTGCTATGTTACGTTGGGCGACTGCTACGTGTCTCTCCTCCTTGGTGTAGCACCCACCATTTCTCTTTACCTTCAGCTGTCGCCAGCCTCAGAGCATCCTAAGGCGAGGCAGGATCCCTACCTGCTCTCTTTGGATAAAAGCTCCTCCCCAGCGGTGAAGAGGACCTCAAGGGCTTTCATAGTCCTGGGCAGCTCATTACACAAGTTCCCCCCACCCTCTCCAGGCTTCTCTGCGTTGCATTTGCCAGCAGGGACCTGATGGCAGATCTGGAGGGCTGCTGCAAAGCCAGCAGAGCCAGCGTCCACAGCCTCCTCGCCCGTGCGAGGTCCAGGGGTCCACAAACTATTCCTGCTTAATCCCCACTGAAGGGGGAAGAACAATTTTAGTGCATAGTAAAGCATTTGTTTAATTCCTCTTAGGTGCATGGTGCATTTTAATGAATAAAATATTGGATTACCTCATATAAACAAAGTTTAACATGATCATGAATCGAGGCCTCCGAGTGCTCTCTGCAAGCTCTGAAATTGCCTTGGGGAAACTGGCAATGTTTGGCATTTCCTGACTGTATATATTTTATGGAGTATATTATTCACAAACATAAAATATGCATTAAATAAATGTAAAACTGTGTCCAAAGCAGTGGGGTCATTAAAGATCCCATGGCACTTTATACTTATTGTGGGTGTTAGCCCTGGTCTCCTGGCCAAAATCAATTTGGCAATTACAGGCTGTTTGCCTAAATTCCCGAGCAGTTTCAGTCAGATGCCATATTCCTCGCTTCCTCCTGAGACTATTGAGTAGCAGCATTGTGTGCTGCTCAACAGTTTCTGTGTTTCATCTTTTAAATGGCTGTAGTGGCCATGTCAGAAATGGGAAAAGCAAGAAAAGGTAAGCGGACACTTGGAAGGTTTTATTTGTCTTGGGATGATCTTTGGGGGGGGTGGGGGTGAGTGGGTGTTGTTTTGGTTTGTTTTGTTGTAATGATTATTTATTTAGTTTAAAAGTAAAACCAAAGAGAATGAAGACATCTCCAAAATAAGGATCTAGCTTATCTGCAGCCACATTGGAAAAATATGGTTACAAAATGTTCTTCAGCCATGACCCAGTTACAACCTGAATTTAATTTGCTGCCTACATTGCCCATGGCTGTAATGCATCTCAGGAGCGTGTTATTCACATGATAGGGTCCAATCCAACACCCATTCCTTTCTGGGAGAGTCAGATTGCTGCTGCTAATAAGGATGGCATAATTCTCTCCTCATCGTTACGGCTGCTATCGTGTGCCAGAGTTTACATGTTCCCTTTAGGCACATGCTTTTAAAGAAAGAGTTTATTGTGCACTTTGGTGGAATCTGGAGCTGAAGCACAGAAGCCATATGTCAGGGGCTAGCTGTTTTTATATGGAGGTTTGCCATAGTTACAGCTGTAGGTAATTATTACAAATAATAATGACTAACATTTATGTAACAGCTTTCTCCGAGCATCTCAAATCACTCAGTAAGCCTTATATATTGATTACAAATCCTGAGCCAAATTCTGCTTTCATTCAGATACGTACAACGCTGATGGAAATCCCCACTGGGATTTACAGATGTAGCTGAGGGCAGAAGTTCGTCCTGTGCGTACATGTATGTACATGTGCAACATACGTACACACACTCAGGTGGGTGTATAGAGATTGATTCACTTACCGACTGAGAACTGGAGCCATGATACTTTTTGAGCAACATTCAGAAACAGCAAAAACAAGTTGGGATTAATAAATATTTCCACAGAACAGTTATCTTTGGAAAATTGGGCTTTGTTTTAATTGAAAAATTTGACAAATAAGCCAATCTCCAAAGAAATCAGAAAGAAAGAAGTCAGTCTTTATTCCTGGGTTTTTTTTTCAGAAAAGCTAAACATCTTCAGCATATCAAAACAAAATATTTCGATATTACCAAAACAAAGTACATTTCCCATAATGAAAATAAAAAAATGTGATATTTCCACATTTCCTAATTATTCTTCCCCCCTCCTTCCCCTTCCTTAACGAATGGTCTGTGAGAAAATGGAGAACTGACTTTCTCATTGACAACAAAAACAAATCTGGAAGAGTCAAATTTCCCGTGAAAAGAAATTCTGTTTTCCAACCAGATCTACTCAGTAAAGAGATCAGGACAAAGATAATGAGCCTGAAGCCTTTGTTCTCTGCTGTTTACATAACCCAGGAGAAATGGACAGAGGAGACTTTGCATCATCTTTGAACTTCCCACCTCCTCTAAGCTTGGTTTAGCAAAAGTTTGCACCTGCGGTTTGTTCTAATACCTGCATGTTGGTAAAGGAGCGGAAAGCCAACTGTTTTTAAATTAAGCTCCTATACAGGAGAATTTTGGATGAGCAGGGCATAATCACCATAATTATGAGATAATCAAGAAGTTGAAATAAGCAATCCAGCTCCTGAGAGAAGTCCAGCAGTGAAAATTTTCCCTAGCGTTACAAGAGGCCTCCGGTTCCAGGCTAAATCAAGGAAAGGAGAGTCAGGACCTGAATATATGACACCATTTCCTACTGCACATGTTTTTGGAGATTTCCCATACATGTATCGAGCAGGCCCAAGTCTGCTTAGCCAACGGAAAGAAAAAGATGAGTGCTTGAGGCGATGTGGCAGCAGACAAGCATAACAAATCTCAAGATTCTGGACAGCTTCAGAAACCGAAACCAAGCAACACGAATGGCGGAGACAAAAAGTGCAAAGTATTTACTCTGATGCAAGGATAAGAACATTTGGATTCCAAAACAACAGTCACATTCTGCAAGATATATTAAAAAGAACAGTACTAAAGTATTTATTTTAGAAATTAAAAAACACCCTAGTGAACTATCCATCTCTTTCTGTGACTTGAGAGGAGATGGTATGGCACAGCACAGCTTGTTATAATACACAGCAGCATTTTGATTTGCAGATTTAAAGATTTTCAGATTGCTTGGAGATACATGAGGCTCTGTGGTGGTATGTAACATAATTTCTCACACAGTCTACCCGTTGGAACAACTCTTGCCTTAGAGGAGGTAAGTGGTAATGTGAAACATGTTGTTTCCTATTGTGAAGTTTTGGAGAAATACATTAACCGCAAATACTTAGACCTTCCCTTCATTAATATTCTAGTTAAATATATGCTACTAATGGGCAGCTCTGGGACAGCTTAGACAGCCTGGCTGATACATAATAAAAACAAGGGCCCTCGCTAGATCATGCATTGAAGTTTTTCAGCGGAATAATTCCACTGATTTCAGAAGAATTTCTCCTTATTTACTGAAGTACAGCTGACAAGAGAATCAGGCTCAAAGCAATTGTATTGACGGTTTGAAAAACCTCACTTTAATCTCCACAGAGAAACATAATAGCTGAGATTTCCATTTAAAACATATCTGTTTTGATGAAATATAAAAGAATATGCTTTAACAAGCTGCTGTACCATTTTCAATCAGCACAAAAGCACAGATCACATTTTAGAGAGGTATTGTGAAATATTTCTAATGAAACTCACACAAAAGTCCACCCTCTGAGAAAACTCAGCCTACCAGACTAATACATCAATTGAAAAAGAAAATGAGACGTGAAAACAAACTCTGGTTAGATGACGATAGGAAACGTTAGCTAGCCTAGAGGAAAAGAAAAGCTTGGAATTTAATGCAAAATTTAACTCTTCTTTTGACACATGCAATTTTCAATGCTTCTTTGGTTGCAAACTCTACAGACATAAAGGCTATTTGTTGAGGAAAAGCTCTCACACGTTTGGTAGGCCTGAAAAATCAAGTCAATTATTAAGGACTATAAACATAGGTCTGTCTCTCCATTTTGGATTTTTTTCCCACCATCCTTGATCTTATCATCCATCCAAAAATGCATCTTCTTCCTGTAGCCTCTTTGTGGCCTCTTTTCTTTTCTGGTTTGTTATGTTTCACATAAACAACAAAGTGTTTTTGCTTCTCTAGCTAATGGCTAGGTCATCAGCTGCACTTGTGAAGGGAGAATATGTTACAGGAGCTTTATTCCACCTCTTCCTCATTTGATCTTGGTCACAAAAGGGGTCTGTCATAGGAAGGCATGAGGTGGTGCAGAGGGCTCAGACCTTGTACTGATCACCTGCAAAGGCAGCTCGGGGGCTAATCCTGCTAAGGATCTGGAGTGGGACTTGCCGTAGGACTGGGCTGAGCTCCTTTGCTTTTGCACGACCACCACCATGCACTAGGCAAAGCCTTTCATCCCGCGGATCCTCAGTTTCCCAGCCATGAAATGGGGATAGAAAACCTTCCCTTATTATTGGCCTAGGCCTCTCCTACCAGTTTTGACATAAAACATTCAGGGGGAATTAATTCCTACTGGATGTCCGAGCTGCACTTCACGCAGTGAAGTCTCCAGTCTCCAGTGGTGCCTCTTGTAATACAAATAAACTATAGTGATAAATATGTCTCTCGAGGAACAAATTTCCCTGAGCCAATGGAGCTCTGAGCAGCCCCCTTAGGCAAGTTCACCCTTTCATGCTTAGCATTTAAAACTCATTTTATGAGCTGCTTATATGCTTATAATGTTTAATCTTTGCCTAATACTTTTTATGGGATCCTTGTGGATGAAGGGTACACTTAGAGGGAAAGTCAGGCTATGTGAAAACTGCTTGCAGCAAGAGCTAGGAGAACTGGTTAGCTAAGAATTGGGGAATAATCTTGTAGGTCCTTAACACCAGAGCTTGAAAATGAGGGAATTAAGGCTCTTTACTGCTATTCTGCAATTTTTCTCCAGCTCCTGTTTTGGGCCGTGAATGGTTCCCTACAGCTAAGGTAAGTACACTGATGGTTAGATGGCCCATTCCATTATTGTATTGTCTCACGATAAAACCAACATTAACTTGTCTTATCAAAGCCTTAACTGACTGCAACAAGGATATTCAGCCCTTAAAAATCCCACTGACTGTTGCTGGTGGCACCCACACAGGAGGCTGACCTTTAGTTCTGTTGCACTATTTGCAAGGGAACTCTGCTCACCTCTTTTTGCAGTGGCTGATCCTCACGGGAAGCATCTCTATAATACTTGTCCACTATGAAATGCTACTCTTTTTAGCTCAAAGGAAAAAAGTTTGTGCTTTCTGCAGTGGTGGGGCTCAGTCCTTTCTGATGACCTACAGCAGCATTGCTCCACTCATCTGCGCAAAGGTCTTTTCTCTCTCCCTCATCCCATCCTTTCTCGACCTCCTTTGTGAGCTTGTGATAGCATGAGCTCTCCCAGGAAAAAGCAGAGCTCAACTCCTAGCAAAAAAAGGAAGTCACTGCTGACTTCCAGAGACTTTGGGTCATGGCCTCTGCGCTCCTCCTGCCTTTCACTTCTGTGTGCTGATCTCTATATGTAAAAACATTTGTTCACACACACTGGATGGCATACAGTGCACGCACCCATGGACATCCTCTATCCACCTTCACAGAAAAACAGTCCCTTGCTGCTTTCTACAACCACACAAGCTTCTTCCTGCAACACCGCCTCTTCACAGAGCTTTGTAAACACCAGCAAACCCACGTGGCAGAGAGCATCTGCCAACCCACCAGATACTCAGGGCTCACAAAACAGAGCTTTGTGAGACGTGCCTTCCCAGAGGGCTCCAAACCCTCCACAAATCCATTATCACAACCCAGGAAAAGCCCTGGCATTACTCTGGGCTAACATCTGAGCCAGCACTCCCAGCCAGTTCTCCCACACGTAGGAGTACCAAAGCGTTTGGCCACGTGAACCCCGATCCATAGTGCATTGGGGCTCGCTGCTCAGCGCTGCTAGTTCTGGGGATCATACGAACACTGCAAGACCCTCCACTCTGTTCTACCCAAGTACAGCCCACTGACATAAAAAAAGTTATACTTCTGGAAAAAGGAAGTGAATCAAGCTCTCTTTTATGGAAAACAACACATTATTTTAACTAGTTCCTCTACAGAGCAGGTGCCTCTGGCTCTTCATGTATCAAGCTCAGCTAATGTTTTGATTGCAAATAAATATCTGCCTTGCTTTTAACTCACTTACGCTGACTGTTCCCTGTAGCCATTTGCAGCACAATGTGGTGTGAAATTGACTGTGTGAATTAGAAATCTTAACTTCTACTTTTGTCACTCTCAGTCAAGTTTGCAGGCTCTCACCTCATGCCAAAATAACAAGTGTAATGGACAAAAACATGATGTACTGGTGCAGGTTAACACAGCAGCAGAGCAGAAAGCCCCTGAATACTCATTCAAGATGTCTACCTGGGTGAAAATAAACAAGAATTATTTGGATGATGCCACAAAAAAACGCAGTTTATTTACACTGCAAAGAAAAACTTTGGCTCACACAGTACTTTTAAGCAATTTTCCTCATACTTTAGTCACAGGGTTGCAATGGATAGTAATTATTACAGTCTTTAATACGGACTTCAGCGCCCTTCTTTTTCTCCTCCCTCACAGGAAAAAAAAATTTATAGGTAGTAATTTTCCTTCATTGGCCAAAACATGGCTGTATGTGAAGAATATTCTCTGGATATCCAGCATGATGTAGGCTTTGATGGATGGAAATAAAAGATCATTCTCTGCAAGCTGGAGCTGAAATGTTAGCCTTTGAGAGCAAAGGTTATTTTATCAGGAAATAAATCAGAGCCCTCTTTCATTACTGTTTTTTTCCGAGCTCATCTCAGTGATGACTAGGGTGTGTGTTCAGACCACAGGAATCTGAAGAACCACCCAGTCGCTTCATCAGTCCTAGAAGACGACAGGGCCCAGAGTCAAAGCAGTACCATCCTGGATCTTTTTCTTTTTTTCTTTTTTTTTTTCCTTTTTTTTTTTTTTTGTTTGGTCTTATTTCTGTTTGTTTGTTTGTTTGGATGTTCTCATTTATAGGCTGGTGGTTACACTTCATTCCATGAACTCTGAGCCAAGAAACGCTGGGTTTTACTCCCAGCAGCCACGCTGCGAGATGCCATCCCACCGCTCTTCTTGATCCGTCCCTGGGGAGCCACTTTCCCCCAGGCTGTGGGGAGGGTCTGAGGCCCTTCTGCAGATCAACATCCAGTTGTATTTCTTCAAAGGAGAGGCTTTGCCCTGCTGTCTGACACAACGTCTCCCCTCTGCTCATGGCTTGCCGCAAGCTCATGTGCGGCACAGAGGTGGTATGTTAGCCATGGAGGCGGCTGCCCCGCTGGCAGCGGTGTTTGAGGACGTGGTTATGGAGCCTTCAAACTGCCACAGAAGGAGAGGACATGTTATTAGGACTTTCCTAAGGAGTCATGCGGGAGAGAATTATTCTCTGCCTGTGTGTCTAAAGCCAGGGGAAAGGCAGGGCCCAACAGGAGCAGTGAGTGAGGAGAGGAAGGAGGGGAGGGCTTGGGGAGGCAAATGGTGGATGGCAAAGGTGGGAGGCACTGGGACAAGCCAGCAACATATGTTGACATCCTCAAGGGTGGGTAGCACAGGCTACCAGCAATGTGAAACCGCAAGCCATGGAGGAGCAGGGTCTGGGTACGTGAGCGAGCAGGGAGGGTAAACACAGCCCTTGCCGGGGAGCCAGCCCCATGCAGCGTCCGCAGCCCTGTAACACTTCCCTACCTCAAAACCTGAAATAAACTTGGACACCACACCTTCAAGAAAAGATACAACTATTTATAAGCAATCCAGCTATGCCTTTGATGCTATTTCAGAACCCAAAGATATAATTTAGCTGGGTTTTTTTTTGAAATGAGACTGTGAGAGAAGAGGGGAAAAAAATGTTTAAAAACAGAAATAGAGTCCTACCATCACATTTCACTGTTGACATATAGGCCTGCATGCAGGTCTCACTCAGCCCCTGCCTTCTCTGCAATCAGACTTTTTAATTCACCGATTTATCACTGAATTTTTACACAATTAAATGTGCATTTTTTCCAAATATAAATGTTACATTTATCAGCTGCTAAACATGCATCCCCCATGCCCCTTCAGGAAACAGAACAGATATCACCATTTTACACATGGCAAAACTAAGACATCAACACACTAGATGACATGTGAAGTTTGCCAAGGCAAGCCTATGTCAGAGATAAGACAAGAGCACAACCGCTTCATTTTCAGTTCCGATGCTAAATGTCAAGCTTTTCTTTTTAATCTATTTTACTGCAACCTGGCAGTGATTCTAAGTCTGACTGGAGAAATAAGATCTTCAAATTGAATGTCTCTCAGTGATCTTACTGTGACTCCTACATTTATTTTACACCAATATCCTTCCAGAGATGGAGTTTTTGCCTGTTCTTGACAAGAGAGTAGATTATATAATGTCTTAATAATGGGACATACCCCCATCCATCACTGGAAACATCTGAGGCCAGATTGGACGGGGCTCTGAGCGACCTCATCTAGTTGAAGATGCCCCTTTGCATTGCAAGGGAGGGTTGGACTAGATGACCTTGGAAGGTCCCTTCCAACGCAAACTATTCCATGATGATTCTATGATCATCTTTTTGGAGGTCTCCTTGTTACATTACAAAAGTCATGAAGGAGTTGCAAGATCCAAACTTTACAAGTACCATTGATCAAGATCTATGTAATGATATTAGCCACTACCGAAGGCTCTTCTGGATAAAAAATGCAGAATTTATGCTGGTGCAAATGGGTCATCTAATCAAGACCTCTTCTGCCTACCCATATTTTGCACAGCTTGTAGTGAGCCATGGTCTTGCAACGTCTCCAACTAGGTTTTTCTGGGGCAGTAAACAACCTGTTTGGGCTTGATCTTTCCTGGCCTCCTTGAATGAAGTTAGAGAAGAATCTGAACCACCATTTCATCCTCCTGAGGTAGCACACCAGATCTGATCCATTTTAGAAGGCAACATTTTAACCATGGCTTTGACCTTTTCTGGTCCTGGCCTTGTGCCACTATACTGTGCTCACATGCTATGAGAACAGCAGCTGGGTTTATCACAGCATACATTTTCTCTATCTAATTACAGTCCTACAGCCTAAATTATCTGCACAGCTTTGTTTGAAGTCTATAATGCGTGCTTTGAACATCCCTTAAGCTTCCCGCCAGTCTCGCAAAATCTTCCTCTGATTGCCCTGGAAGGTTTCTGGGGCACCCGCCATACCAAGCAGGAAGCAACAAAATCGACATCTTCAGGGAAGTGTAAGAGGCAGAAGCTAATGTGCCAAATTCAGCAGTTCCATCTATGGAACGTGTACTGCATTACATTCCATTGATATCCATTCAGTCCAGAAGTGTAGTCTCAATTCTTCTCCTCCTTTAAGTTTCCTTTATACTACTCAGCTGATACCAAAAAAAAAAAAAAA
>VYXH01007960.1:383662-419132 GCA_013397275.1 Burhinus bistriatus
AAAAAAAAAATCACAACCAAAAAAACCCACACCGTGCTTGAAGGCATCAAAGCCTTTCTGCTAGGAAATATCATCTGTATAAAACAGCTTGCCACCTGGCTTGGGAATGGTGTAATGACTCTGGCTGTCTCAAGGCGGTGGCCCTGGAGGGGAGGGAGGAGAGCAACAGAAAGGCCAGGGCAGAGAGTGGGGAGGAAGAGAGGCACATATGAAGAGGGCAGCATGGAGAGCAAGAGGGTGCCTGGATGCCCTGGCACAGCTCAAAGGATGCTGCTCCAGAAACCCAGAAGAGTCCAGGAGGTGCCCAGGAACACTGGGAAATGCAGCTGTGGCTCCCAGACCTCCCAGGGGGTACTTTATCCATACCGTGCTTTTGCATGGGACTCCATACATACCTGCTGAGTTTAACATTTATGATAGCCTGAGTGCATCACTGAAGACATTATGCTTAACTGTGGGGTGAGGGGGAAGATACCAAAATATACCGTGAACAGACTTCTCTTAAACACCGTTTTCAAAATGCCTCAAGGATTATTCACCTCATTTTAAATACACACTGTATTTTAAACCTGCTTAAATATATCTTTAACTGAAGACTGGACAAGTTCCAACAAAGTCATCCATGTAGTTGAGGTAAATGATATGCAATTTATGACCATATGTTATTTTATTAAATAAAAAACAACAAAAACTGTCATTGCCAAAGAAAAAAAGAAAATATCTTCCCAGAAGAAAACATGTATTTACTTAATATTATGGCTGCAATACAAGTTAAGAGAAGCCAAGAAACTCAAAGTCAAGGCTATCCTTTATGCTTTTACCCGGCAGCTATATGAGGTAAGAGCCAAGTGCCAGCCGTAACTTGCATTTCTTGTCCAGTGCTGGTTAATGTACCAATTTGTACGTTATGGAAACAGGCTTCATCTGTTCTGTCAAACCCTTTCCTGCTTTTGCAGTGCCCACAATAAGCACCCAGCAGTATCCTCTTCCGGACTCTTTTATCTTCCGTCTTTTTTAAGCAAAAGACGCTGCAGCCCAGCCCTCCCTGGGAGGGTGCCGCAGGCAGACTTGTAGGGCTGAGCCCTCCCAAGCCCTTCAGTGGTGGAGCAGTATCAGACAGCCCAGCCCCGAACCCAAGGACAGACTTTCCTGGTAGAAGCAAACCCCCAGAAGATGGAGGGATGGAGGAGGAGGATGGGTGCCAGTAGCTGGCTGAGCCAGGGGGCCAGTGCGTCCTGGCACAGGGAGCACCCTGGCCTGCAGGGCTCTGCAGCAGCCTGCACCCACGCGCAGAGGGCAGGGGAGCGTGCTCTGTACTCCTGCAGCTTTGGGCGTCTCTGGGGACTGGGTCCATTCCCTCAACATCTCTGGACTCGGATCCCTGGACTCAGGTACCCTCTCAGTGTACACTCCAGGCCCTATAGGCACGTGAAGCCCATCCCTGTCCTGAAGCAACGGTCATATGGGCTTCCCCACCAACTTAGGATCCAGCAGGAGTGAGACCAATATACAACAATACTGGCACCAACACAATTATTTTTCCTGTTTGCTCTGATTTCTCTCTTCCCCCATAACTCAGGCAAAGCTTAGGATTTCACAGGTTCTGAACTGAGAGGAGCTGAGCACTTGCCACAGCAGCAGCAGCTTGCAAGGCTCAGTCCACAAACCCCACTATTATTTACAATATATTGCATTAAACTAAATACCTGAGCCGTGGATCAAGACCCCGTTGTGGCATGGACCAAGACATTGTTGTGTCAGGTGCTGTGTGGCCTCAGAACTGAGGGGCGATCCCCACTCCGGCAAGCATTCTGGGAGGAAAACCTGACTTCCCTGTTGCAAATAAGCACTGTTCGTGGCTCCGAACCAGTATCACAACGTAACAGCAAATTTCATTTCCCAATACACTTTCCAGTGTTCCCCTGTCCAAGTGTTTATTCTCACAGCAGGACAAGGGGAGGTGAGAAGGATATGTGCACGGGGCGTGAGGGAGAGCAGAGGTGTCCCCAGTCAAGGGTTTGTGGAACGGATGGCTTGCACTTGAATTCAGTGCATGCTGGCTGACAGGCTAGTGGATTAAAGGGTTGCATACCAAGTGGAATTAAGAAGTGCTAGTTTTCCTAGCTCCTATAATTTGTAAAGAACGGAAAGAAAAAAAAAAAAATTCTCGTGGAATTAATCTATTTCTTATGCTCATTCCAGCTGTGTTTAATTTACCCTCTGCTATTTCTCCCCTCTGATCGAGGAATGCTGTATCCTTACATTCATATTTCCCCTCAAAATCCCCGCGTTGAGCAGAGCTTTTCTTAATTGCTTTAATATGCTGTGTTCTGGGACGGGAGAAGCTGATCCAGAGTGACAACTGCTCCCTCTCCCCCAGCACCACCGCGGCCCCACTCCCCAGCCTCACTCGCCGACATGGGAGTTCTTCACCCACCCGGTGGCCCCCGCTCGCTGCCCGCTGCCCACTCCCTGCCACGGCTGTGGTGCAAGCAGGCTCTGGCTGCAGCCCACTCCAGCCCAGTTGACCCAACTCAGCACGTGCAAAGAAGAAACTACGTTATGCTCTTGACACAGTCACACCAAGCACCCTGCGGCAAAGCCAGCATATTCCCCTCTGCCTGGCTCGCTTTCATTCATGGATTAAAAGGCAAGTGAGAGGCCTTCAGGCAGGCAGCCGGAGCCAGGCGTCCTGGCAAGCCTGCCCACCAGTGATTTAGCAACCAACGTGGCCAGATGGACCAAGCCTGGAAGAGCAGGGATGGGGGCAACACCAAGCCAAGAAGGCAAGGGGATTGCGAAAGGGAGAAACCAGGGAAGAGGAGGGGAGAGTCAGAGAACTTTCCGGTTTTGTGCATGTGTGTTTGCCTTGACTCAGCTCGCAGTAGGTTTCCATTTGGAGCCCCTCAGATAATCTGGGCTTTGCACCCAACGTGCTCTTACACATATCAGAAGGGCTGCTAGACAGGGTGTCTGTGCTGCACTGAACACTTGCCACGAGCTCTAATGTGACAGGGAGACCTCTCTGCAGGCAGAACAAGATCCTTCCACCATCAGGTAGCATTGGCTGGACAAATGACACTTGTATCTTAGCCCAGATCCAGAGCAAGGACACATCCTTCACCGCCTTCATCTGCCAGTTGCCTACCAACCCACCTTGCCGACAGGGCGTTGCAAGATCATGGGAGTACTAGCTACTAAACCGCAGCCCTCTGCTCTCCAAGTGAACCGAGAGTTTCCACGAGTTGTCACCCATGATTTCATTTTTCTTGTGGGCCAAACATTCGCCCATGTAACAGGATCCCATACCTCAGTCAACGTGTTATTCTGTTCAGCAGGAGGGGGGTGTCCGTGCAGGGGGTACAGACCTCTCCTGAGGATGAGCCACGAAGGGGTAATGTATCCAGCCCTTTCCATAATAACCAGACTGAACATAACACAGGTCTTTGCCAAAATAATCACCGCCATGTAGGCCACTCTCATGCTCTGTGCAAGTCATTAGGCCTAACTTATGTGGCAGAACTGCTCAGCAAAATGGGAATTATATAGCAATTTATGGGGGTTAGGATGCATATTCTGTCCAATAACTTCCTCCTCATGGAAATTTCCCTGTAGGTGTTTCTCCCCCTGCCCCAGCCCTGTTGCCCTGTTGCTGATGCTCTTACCCCTGTTCAGTCTTACTCTCGTGCCCCTTGCTAGGAGTCTACAGAGACAGCCCCCTCTCCACAGCCTTCAGGATTCACTGTTCCCCGCCGTTTGAGAGCTACTCCAGGGAAGCTTGGGACAGATTGTGTGGCAGGACTTTTATTTTTTTTTTCCCCTTAGTTTCCCATTCTGGCCTTTTCAGAGACAGCTGAACAACCATGAATAGACCAAACTCTTGGAAGGGACGAAAAATAAAGAAGGAAGGGAGGAAAAATAAAGAAGGAAGGGAGGAAAAATAAAGAAGAAAGGCAGGAAAGTAAGATGATGACGTGAAGTTACACAGCACGACCAGGAAGCTGACAAAGAGGTAAATTATGTGGCCTTTTGCAGGGCCGGCTAATGGCGGCGTGCACACCGTGCCCTGCCTTCAGCTTTGAAATGGCCAACAAGCAGGAGGCCCGTTGTCTGCAGCGAGTCAGGCTGAGTATCCTGAATGCCAGGGGACACCGGCACCACCATGCCCACTAACAGGCCAGCCTGGGGTTTCCTCCTTTTGCGGCCACAGGTATGCTTCACCACCGTCTGGCTGGCTGCTGCTATTTATTCCACAATTTTCTAAAAATGTTCCTCAACCTAGAAGCCCAGACTGTTGCCAACCTCCTTCTTTAATAAAAGTAACAACAGCAAGGTATTGAAAATCACGAGGCATTTAGAAATATACAGACTCCTTTATGGGTGAAATAATCTAATAGACAAGCTGTTGTTAATTTACAGCCTCAATTTTCAGACACACTTCTTGAGTCAAAAGTACTTCCTGCTCCATAATTCCTACAGGGACACAGGTGGCCCAAATTGCAGTATACATCTACTGTACATTAAAATGTATTTCGGACTTAGCTTAAACATTTCTGAAATCTCAAGTTTATGTCTAGACTATTTTAATCAGCTAAATGTCATAATAAGCCATATGTTGGGCTTGATAGGTTACATATACCAGCCCCGCTCATAAAGTATCAAAAGGTGTTTTTAAAAAGGAGTCTGTGTTTGTTTTACCAGGAAAATGGTGCTTTTAGTCAGTTGTATCAAACCTACTGGTGAAGTGCACAGGCTCTGACGTAACTACTGGAAAAGAGGGAGGCTGGGGTGGCCGTGGCAGGGGGGGAATAGAGATCGCTTAGTTCCCACCACCACCCCGCACCGGCTCTGCTGGCCAGGAGCTGCTCTCCTCCTGCCACCCGCTCTGGTCGGACAACTTCACCCCTGCTGCAAGCGGCCACCAGCATGCTTGCCCACATACTCCACAGCCTGCTTCTCATTGCAGCGCGTTCCTGGGCTGAAGCAGATGGATGTTTTCTGCCAGACCCCTCTACGCAAGAGTGGAAGGCACCGGCTGGATCCTGAGCATCCCTTCGCATCAGGTCCTACCTGCGTAGGAGAGGGCTTGCTGGGGGAGAGCAGTGCGGGTAGGTTCTCGGGGTTACACCAGAAAAAGAGGGCTTTCACCAATAAAACTCTGTCATTACCAAATTAAATTGATTATCACAACAGTACAAAATCAACCAGGCCCTCTCCAGGACTTTTGCCAGTGTAAAACAGTAAAAATCGAGGTCTCTTTCCTGAGCATTGTTAAGCTGAAATGCCCAGCTTGGAAAACGACCCATGACCCAGGGACGCCTCGTGCCAGGAGGACGGTTCCCCACCACGTAGGCTGAAAGGGATCCTCTGTTTTCTCTGAGCCGCGGAGGGCCTATGGCACACAGACACGTAGCTTGGACTGCTTCCAGCAGCGAGCGGGGAGATACATGCACACAAATTCATCACACTGTCGTACGAGATTATTTCCTTATGCAAAGCTGGCTCCCTTCTGGACGCAGAAATTCCCCCTCCGCTTCCAGCCGCTGCCACAGGGAGGTTTTGCAGCCCCTCCTCGGGCACCCTGACCAACAGAAAGACTAGGTGGCTACGGGCCAAGCCATACCCAGCATCCCTGCAAGGCAGAGTACCCGTCCCCCTCATCCCATCCCCCTGACAGCCCTGGCTCAGACCACTTCTTACTGGAAAAAGCACATATGGCCCTGGAAGAAACACATGCACGTGGCCCAGTGGAGGAAATCCCAGGAGTTTTATGGCCAGGCACTTGTCTCTGGAGGTTCCTCGGGGACTCAAGGTACATACAGGAGAGCTTAAGGAGTATTTTAATTATAGACTTTCCTTAGGAAAAACAGTCCATTCAGTGCATGGGGATCCCCAGGGGCAACACCTGAATTGTGACTAAAAATGGAGTATCCTTCTGGTTGCCCCAACATAATTCTGTGGGATGAGTAATTTGAGATATTAGCTAGAGTAACCCACAAACTGTACTTTAAGCCCCCGACACACCCCAGCTTTTTGGCTCCTGGGTAATTTAGCCAGTCACTTTCCAGATGAACTTATTCTTCCTCCTTTTAACAAGCCTCCAGGGCAGAGGATGAGAGAGAAGTTGTCACAGTCTCATTCTGCAAAGAAAGCATACTGCCTCTGCAGAGAGTGTGAAATACCATCCAGTGGGCTGAAACCACAAAGAAGCACAGCCTGCCCACGGTGTCAGGTAAGAATACTGGCTTTTTTAAAAATATGTTTTACTGTCAGTGTCTCCACCACAAAATGTAAATCCTTACGTGATCCTTTTTTTCAGGATCCCCCTGTTTGCCAGCAGTAAACATCTGAGAACTGTTTTTATTCCCACAGCAGTTTATTGCTGTGCAAATACCATAATTTTCAGTGTCTACAAAGACAGAGAGATCCTCATCCACCCAGTTTGTTACTATACTTGCTGGGCAGAGTGATGTAGTAAAAATCACGATTCTCCTCGACATCCAAAGTGGAATTCCAGTTTTTAACACTTTCCCTGCCTATGCAGGCTTAGGGTTATTCTCCCTAATGCTGACAAGTCAATTTGAACTCCAGTCTGAAAATCCACCCCACTTTCTCCCTCCCATATTGACCATCTGCAGAGGAAGGAATAGCCACATAGTTACTGAGCTACATCGTCAGCCCACGGAAATTGGCACGGCTTCATTGAATGTGCTGTGCTGAAAATAGGCAACATTGGGGCATATGGCCTTAGTTCCAAAATAACAATTAGTCTGGTTTACGAAACGCAGTTGGTCATTTCCCTTTCTTGTCTCCCAGTTTTGGTTGCATAAATCCAAAGCCCTGTATCATGGCAGCGTAAGTCAACTCAGCATCTTCCAGTCTGTCTGTATATGCCTGGCCATGAGGAGCGAGCAAGTCCAGCTGGATTTAGGTGGTCTCTCAGGCTGTTATTGGTATAGATGGGTCAGCTCCTGTAACAGAGGGCACCCAAGGAAATGATGTAATTCTGCAATTCTAGATGACTTTCATTCCTAATCCAGGTGTGACCAGGAATCAAGAACTGAAAGCAAGAAGCCATTAGGAATACGGTGGAAAGAGTAAACAGTATCAGCTGAATCAGTTTTCTCAAACACATGGTTCAGCTGGGCTAGGAACATCTAATTTCCCATGGAAGCAAATGCTGATATCAGATCAAGGATAAAGAAAGGGGTATGTACATAAATCCCATAATTTCATCAATAAATAAAGGCCAAATTCTGTTGTTAAATCAGCATATATACTGAGTTGTGCCATTGCAATCACTAGGATTATGCATGAGTTTTCATCCCTGCTACCTGATAATGGTTTCTTGCTTAATCAGTTCCGAGTGGCACTGAGGTGAAGATTGGTCCAGGTGGGATCAAATCCACTTAATTAAGGCTTCTCAAATGCTTAATGCTATAGTTCTTCTAATTCCTTATATATTCATTATGGAAATTAAGCGCTTTCAGAGTCCTCCAGAGTGTGAGCCCTGGATCACGGATACATAAAGGGGGCTTAGGAAGAACTTCCAGGTGCAGATGTGTAACTCAGCCACAGCCTTTTCTGTCTGTGGGAAGGAAATCCAGGTATGTAGGTTGGAAGGGGGCTAGCCGTGTCCCCTCTCACCTAGCCAAAGGGAAACCTGGGGCTGTGAGACACCTGCTTTACCAGCCTAAATTCAGCTCTGTGGGGGAATCAGACATGTACTTAAGGAGACCCTGATCCCATTAGCAAACACATCCATCTTTCCTGTCAATTAGATGTACCACTTTGCTCCCCGATGAAGGGAGCTGAGCACAGCCGTTACCGTGAAGATCAAACTCAGAGTTCAGTCTTGCACCTGAACAAGCAAAGGACACCTCTCGATGCAATCCTACAATTATACTGAGATAGCTTCACCTAAACATTTTAATGCACTTTCTTAACAGAAAACATTTTCATAAGTATGTACATTTCTTTTAGCATTGAAATGCTGTACAAGGGTTGTTTGAGTTTTTTTCAAATCAAATCCTTGTGTAAAGTGTTCCCATTTTTAATCTCTTTCTCATTAAAAGTTTTTTTGCTGTAAGTAGCTTTGCTTTCATTTTTTTGAGAGTCTTTTGAGATTTCCTTTTTTAAACTTCCAATGAAAATGATATTTTTAACAAGCAGTAATTATAAAACACAATACCTGATAGCTTCCCAGACAGATGGATCACAAGAGAGTGTAATTGGAGGTGGGTAGGAAATTACACCCCTACCATTCACAGATGCCTCTGTTCCTTAGACAGAGACACATCTTCTGATCCTTGAGAGCTCTCTAATCTAACAAGCACACAGGGAAGAAAACATTCTGCTTATTTCTACGTTGAATGTTGTTGACTACAACTCTGTCAGTCAGTGCAACCCATTTCAATTAGGTTTTAGACACTGGATTTTGACAAATCACTGTCTGTTAGAACAAAGTTGCTATTGGAACAGGTTGCTAAATGGCGTGATGCATTTTCCATTATTTATCCAGTCCTGACTCAAAGTCTCCATCTTTCTAAAATATGTGCTGCAGTTTCACCATAAATTGTTAGGTTGAGAGCAGTTTTCATAGTACAAAATCTATGGCTTGTGCAACACTATTCAAAACAGGAGTAAATATTGCAGAGAAAAACCTCAGCCCCCTGTTCAGAAGCAATCTGGGACAATGAACAGCAACCATTTTTGGTTTTATGTTCCTAAGTATCAAGGAAGGACACAAGGCTGCTAAGTCACTCAGGCATTTCTGAACATGCCTATGTTGTGGCTGACCTAGGGGTAATCTTTAGTGTTTCCGGACAATTTCTTTTTCCAGAAATAACCTGTTAAGTTATATGATGAAAGGCTCACCCTCACCCACACAGAAGAGCACAGAGGCACTGGGGAAGCCCCAGTCAGAGACAGAAAACCCTGTCCCAACCCCGCCAGGGCTGTCCCAGGAGACCATCAGCCCCATGGGTTGGGTGAGACCCAGCACTGGGAGTCCATGGGGACAGCTCTCTGGGGCACCAAACAGACTGGGGGGTTCCTGCCCAGGGGAACAGGGCTCATTATGGGATGCAGGGGAAGAGCATGCTGGGATTGTATGACACTTATAGGATGTTTAGGGGAGGAACAAAAGGCTGGGAAAGGGAGGGACTGATGTGGTTTGGGGAGGAACAGATGTGGGAAAATACAGGGGAAAAGGGCATGAAAGGGGCCAGTTGCACATAAAAAGGTGTCTGGTCAATACGTTTGTCTGGCCATGCTACAGTCTGTCCTATTTTCTTAATAAACTCAATTTCTAACTCTTTTATGGGTGTGGGGGTCTGTCTTCTGTGTGTATGTGTGTGCAAAGGGGTCTGAGTGCAGCAACTGGGGTGGGGCTGTGGCCTTGGGACCTCACATGTGTGGGTGCCAGCAACTGGGGAGACTGGGATCCAGTCTGAGCCCAGCTCCTGGAGGGATCCACCTTGTAAATATACACATCTATATATTCCTACTAACGGACCCTCATCCTACTAAACCAGAGAAGGGGACAAGATTAGGTCATTTGTGCCATCTGTCTTTGTGTACTTCTATCTGCTTTACTTTGTGTTACTTTTAGGCTGTGCTCAGTGTTGCTGCTGGCTGGGCCAGGGGATGTAGAGCTGCAGCATCCTCCCCTCTATGGGGCTACTGGTTTTGGCAACTACTAACATAAGCCTTATGGATATTTTCAGGCAAAGTTTGAAATTAAGAGTCCATTATTCTTAAATGAATTGTCAAACGTCAGACTGAAATAAAACATGAGCTGCGATAGTCATTAGTATATGAACCATGGGGAAAGTAAATAACAATACCAGATCCTCTTAATAAAGCCACAGTATCTCCATTTCCAGCTCAGTCTTGAGCTCTTCTAGCAGCAAAAGAGATAGATGTGGTATGGAAAATGATGGAGGGAAAGCCAAAAACCAAAGGAGGAGGCATCCTGGGAGGTCTGAAGGCTGTCAGCTCTGTCAGGGCAGAGGACAATTAGATCGATGTAAGGGGTATTCGTAAGTGTCCTGACCAAGCAGATCAGCCTTATGAGGACGTGGTGCCCTCCCAAGCCGCTGACACCCGCTGACCCAGAACAGAGGCAATCAGGGAGGCACGCAGCACACCAGCAAGCAAGAAACGTGCACGGAAATACACAAGCAAGCCCAGGATGATGGCGTTTCTCCTGATCTCTCCCTTCCCCAACACCAAACACATCCAAGAAGAAGCATTTATAAAAATATCATTCACAGAATTAGAAGACAAGGAGGAGGAGGAGGAACAGAGGGAGTATTGACATCAGGATGACAGACAGATGTGCACAGCACTGCCAGCCCCGATCAGAAACCAGGCCAGACAGTCTTTGTTGGGTTAGTTGGTTGGTTGGCTCGTTTGTCTTAATAATAATACCCTGTGGGTTTCTTCTTGTTCACCCTTTGGGTTTTTTCTCTCAAGCTTTTCTTCAACAAACTTAAAGCATGGCTTAGAAAATTACCTTCTAATACAAAATGAAACCTGAGATTCTTCTGCACTCACAGCAAATGACACTTAAAGAAAATAATCAGCATCAAAAGTCACACCAGAAAATTGCTGCACCATCAATTTTCCAAGTGATGACAGGACAGTCCACATTCCTACAGGTCAGATGAGGAGATTTCCCCTCCTCATCCTCTCCTTTGGCCAAAAAAAATCCTAATTGCTCAGCTGTGAGGGAAGATTTAGTTTTCCTTAGCTATGGGACAGGCATGGTATGAGGAGAGCACAGAGGCCCAACGCTGCCTGCACCAGCTCTGTTGCAAGTCATGTACTTGGCAGGGCAGAAGGATATTGCTCTTCAACTGGATTTGCTGTTGCTGTAACCAGGAATGGGCTGCAAAGTGCCTGAGGCAAAATAGCAGAATCCCTCTATTTTAAGGAATATGTGTGTACGCTGAGTATATAAACTAGATCTGACATCCAAAGCGGCAGACAAAATTAAAAGAAAATGAAAAGAATGCTATTTATGACTGAAAAAAATCACTTTAAGATTAGAACAAGCAAAAGAGAGCCGGAGAACTCTATAAGTCTGTTGCCTTGTCTCTTCCAGTGTTTTGAAACAGCAACAGAAACAACCACGACATCAATGTTTAAAATGCAGCACATGCCCCAAATGTTTTTACAGTGGCTGTTCGCAAGCAGGGTTAAGCTCTACTGCAGTGTGACCAGATTTATCTCTTCAGCCAGTTACCCACAGAATGAGATGTGTGTACCCGAGAGATCAGGTATTACAGCTGATCAGCCACTCCTGAAAAAACTGGCCTGACCAAACAGATTGAAAGCTCGGCTGCTAAGCCGTAACCTGCTCGCTAATTATGTTTTTCACACGTAACAATTGACTTACCTTTTCATTATGATTATCATATCATTACCCACCTTTCCTGGGCTACCTGCACCCTCTGTTGCTCCAGGGACTGCCCCGCATGCAGGTGGACACGGGGAGTGGGAACCCACCACTGCTACAGGACTGCCAAGTCTCAGCCTGAAGCCGCAAGCTGTGCGTTGACCACCAGTACACAATGCCTTTGTGAGGCAAGAGAGCTTTTTCCTAGTGTTTGCCCGAGGCCTCAGTCACAGGAATTAAGGGCGGTTAATTCAGTGATGTAAATCGGGCACTTCCCGCTCTCTGCCCTGGCCATGCATCCTCCTGCCAGATCCCCAGTGTATCTGTTGACTCCTCCTTGGGAAAAGACAGGATTTTCACCTGTGTGCTCTCAATTTAAGCTGGTGACCACCAGGTAACGCCTCCTGACTCCGGTGTCCACTGGCTCTCACCGATTTGATGCAACTGAAACAAACATCCCCCGGAAGGATCCCAGCTAACCGAGGTACAGGGCAGCAGCAACACACAGCTCTCTGCAGGGCAAAGTCCGGCAGACGCGCTTGCCAGTCTCCTGCCAGAGTTTCACCCAGCCCCTGGAAGGACCTCGTGTTCCCTGTGAAGCAGCAAGCTCAGCAAACCAAGATCACACTGAGCTGACCTTGAAGTCCAGCTCCTGTGAAACTTTCTTTTGATGTTCACATGGACTAAAAAGAGAGCATCCACCTTCCAGTTTCCTGTCTGCAGCCACTCTGAAGCTGGCCCGTATTATTTAAGCATCTATTTTTAATTTTAAATTTAAAAATTCCTTCATTTAATAGACAAAAAAATGTAACAGATGCTGGAAGGTTTCTAGTGGTTCACCTGAAATGCACACATTCGATTAAAACCTTAGACACAATGTCTGAATTAATGTAGATCACTGCAAAGAAATAATTGCTGAATTTAAGCTTATACAAGGAAACTCTTCAGTAAAGGTGGATAATTGCAAAACAAGGCATGTAGGACTAGATAGGAACACAGATTCTACCTCAGCCACTTATCAATATCCAAGTACTTAAGACAGAGGTGATTATTTCAGGGAATATATGTAACAGAACATAAATCCTTCATCTATAATGCCTCCAGTGCAGCCTAAATTCGTAAGTAACAGTCATCCAGCTCAGCATTGCTCCGTGGGGCCCATGGGCAACCCGCAATCCATAAGGCACCAGAAAGTGGCCCATGAACTGATTGCAGAAAAATAATTAAGAAACTAAACCAAAAACACACACATGCCATCCCACGTAGCTGGCAGGTGCTTATGTCAGTGCCTGCCCACAGGCACCGTTCGCTCCCTGGCTGCTGGAGCTCAGATCAGAAAGATTTGTTGGTCCTTTGATTTTAAAAGCTTGAGAAATGCTCATTTAGCTTCTGTGAAATAGGGCAGAGCTGTGACTTTGGCTCCCAAAGCCTGCACCTTCTCCCACCGCAATCAGGAATATGCCACCTTCTCCCCGCTGTCCCTCCATCACACAGAAACCACCAGCAGCATTTTCCTGGCCAGCAATAGAAGGACATCCAAGCTGCAAAATCTGCATCTTGAGTCAAATTTCCTCAAAACTCTTCCCCAACCTGCTCCCAAATCCCCTGGTCAGTAGCATTAGCCAGGAGGCAGGACTGGACCCTGCTGTGCTGAGATGCCGGGTGGGCAGCGTTATCGCTCCAGCAGCGATGCTGCTTCATCTGCCCTCTGCGGGATCAGCCCACCCATGGTCCCCTGCCCAGCAGCAGGACAAGAAGTGTCTGATTTGAAGGGTCTCCAGTGCAATGGAGTCAAACCATAGCTGCAAACAGAGGGATGCAGCTTGTCCAGTAATTAAATAAAGGGTGAAAGGACCCCATTATTTATAAATTTGGCACGCTGACATCACCAAATGAAAACAAAGATTGAGAAATAATAACATCTTAAAATATTTTTCAATTGCTGCAGACCCCACAGTTTTCCAGTGAGCAGTTAACATGACCTACTAGGAGTTATTGGGTATGCATGTTTAGCTGATTGATAGATTTTATTAGTAAAGCAGATTTTTCTGTTTCAAGATCTGTTCCAGTCTTCAATTAAGGTTATGAGAATGTTGTTTCTCCCCAATAAAGAAACCAGCGTCTTATAATTGCTCAGACAGAAGAAAAATGTAGTTCAGGGACTTTTTTTTTTTTTAAATGACCCTTCATTTAAAGAAAAGATGTGCTTTCCCCCTCCACCCCCGATTTGTGTGCAGAACCAGGACCAGCAAGTTCCCTGTTTCTCCTTGTTTGGGGCTAACATCAAAAAATTGCCTGACTGTTTTTCTAAGAGCCAAGAAAGTCAGCCAGTAATCACGTGGGGTTGTGTGGCCAAATGTACATAAACTGACTTGACATGGGACCAGCAGCAGATCAGATTGCATCGGGCGGAATGAAGTAAAAAATCCCAGAAGTCTAGTTTCTTTGGAAATGTACCAAAACTGTCTCACTATACCAACCTGGCACATCATATGTAAAAAAGTGACTATTTCCTAGTACAGTATATGGGGTGTTTTATAGAAGTCAAAAAATCAGAATAGCCTTAGTTTGACATCGTAAACACAATATACCGTAATGTCATTGAGAGGCTACTTGTTAACCTACTTGTCCCAAGATTAAATGCTGAAATTGAGCACACAGACCTACCTACAGTTTCCCTCCAAGCACAGACATGCCCGAAAAATCTCTTTGCCATACAACTTGGAAATAATTACAATAACTACGTAATTGTAGAAACCACTTCTGTTTAATTCACTGATATTATTTACATCGGCCCAGAGAATTTACAGCGTTGGAAAGTGACACTATGAGAAGGACACCTTCCCACGCAGCAAATCTTCTCCTCATCTGCACCTACAGGTCCTGCTTGCTTTGAAAGCAAGGCTATGTTTGTAGCTACAGTTTATTCTTCCTCCCAGTGGGTCGCTCCTGGCAAGGGGCAGTGCAGCGGGGACGGGAGCCCACCACCCACTGCAGCTGGGGTAGGGCAACCAGGTCTGCATCAAGGCTTCTCTTCAGCTTGGGTTGACATACCTGATGCCAGCCAAGATTTGTTTGGGTTTCCTCCCCCTCCCCCACTCAAGACTGGGCCTGTGATGGCAAGTCTGTCAGTAAAAGGGTTGCAGAGGATTAATAGGTGTCTCTACGCAGCTGATACAGTTTTTGCTTCTGTTCATTATCACCAAAAGCAATCTGCTGTGCATTGGGTGCAGTTGTAGGCTTGGCAACAGGGCAGGAGGGAGAGCTGTTATTAAAGGCCATGAGCCCAGAGTCACAAACTTCAGCTGTTAAAGTTACCACATTCTTAATCTCTTCATATATTTAGCAAGATTAGATTATCTTTTTTAACAGGCTGCATGGTGTATTACAACTAGTGCATCATTCTTGCTGGATTAGTCGCCAACATAACCTACAGATCACCATCAGCCTGGAAGTAGGGATTATTTTACTTTCAAGAATAAGAAACAATGATATTAAAAGGTGTGGCAGACAAAAAGCTAACATGATTTTATGCAAATCAAGGTTTTATTTATGTATACCAGTATTCGTTAAGATTATTTTCTTGTAGATCAGCTTGTGAACTCCAAAAGAAAAACATGTCTTCACCTCTCATGTGAGATGCCTAACCTTTTAGAGCTGTAAAATATAAAATGAAACAGCAGCAGTTAGATCTGATGACGCTTGCTCTAACTCCAGATATTAGTCACCAGGTGCCCATAAGCATGTAGACAGCCAAACAAGTGAAAAAGCACTACGAAACCCGTATGATCAACTGACTTCCTAAGCAGCACAGAACCTAAACTTAGAAGGTTCTGCCCACAGCTCCTGCATGCCTAGCTTTCAAAATAACTTTCTGTAGCCATATCCAAGTGAGGACAAATCAGTCATGCCTGTAGGAGAGTTGCTCCCGCAATTAATGGTTAATAGATGTGTGTAATGTCGGTGGCCTTTCTTGCAAAACTGATCCAGGCAACGAAGAGTCTACATTCTACTTATGACACTTGGTCCTAAAGTCCAAAGGTATTTCCAAAAATGGGAGTCAGACACAAAGATTTGAACACTCTTTTTTTTTTTTTTTGCCTTGTATGGCTATTAACATGTAGCAGTTAACTCGGTCATGTTCTCATTGCTGCTGACTATCCCCAGCGAGCATTACTGGGTCCCACAGTTTGCTCTCCTCAATGCATTCCTCAGCAGTACCAGACACCAGTCTCTTCCTTTCCGAAAGGCTGAAAGCTCATTCCAAAAAAGAGAAAGTCCACAGCCCTTTTTATCCTCTCCATGTCTGTCTTGGGGTTTTTTTCCTTCTCTTGTCATGAAAGGACAGAGCACTGGTGAGCTTAACCCAGTACAAGGTTATTCAAGTTATCTGCTTGCCATTAGGTATCACTGTGCAGCACTGAATTATTCATTCCAGCTTCCTAGGCAGGTGTGTGGCAAATTTCCATATAGCTTTAATGGGAATCAGATTGCCAGCTTCAAACCCGAATTCTTCATCTGCACCACAGCATGACTGTGAAGTGTTGCTGAGCAAGGGCGGGGTGAACAGCTATGTAGGAACAGACCGCACGGTCACAGCTGGAAGAAGTATGTGGGTCTCACTTAATAAAACTTGATAGAAAATATTTGCAGTTATACAAAAATATGGACAAAACCAGCAACATGATACACTTCATGTAACCAACATGGTTCTCTCCCTAGGACATGCTCGTACCATATTTCCAAGCTTGATTCTCAGTGGGGACTCGATTTTCAGAGCACACAGGAGCGCACACACAAAGCACCTGCTGGTAGATGCGGCTGAGGGTGGCACAGCTTGGCGAGGACATTCCTCGCATGCAGACTTGCTCTGTTCCCATTTCCAGGTGGAAATTCAGAGCAGCACATGCCCAGGATGAAGAGATGGTTCTCATTTACACATAAAGGGCATACAGAAAATACAGATGAGCCAGGACAAACCAGGTGGGACCCTGAACCCTAACGTGATCTCACTGGAGGTACCAAAGGCTATAGTCATTTGGCTGACAGTTTGTGTGCACCTGAGCAGGTAACTCCATGCCTCGTCTACAGTCAGCAGAGCTCAGGGCACAAACACCTCATCCAAAAGTAGGTGCTGACATCTGATCCCCTGACCATCACACACTTCCCTGAGAAGCATTCAGACGATCAGGTCCAACACAGGCAGCAGAAGCCAGCTGAGATGAATCGCACCATGGGCAAGTGGTACACAAGAGCCCTTCGCAGGTGGTAGCCTCTGGATGAAAGCCAGCTTGTGTGGGCTCATCAAAGGGCTTGCCCAGGCCAGCAACCAGCAACCAGGGTGGCACGGCAGCCAGGATGTCGGTGGTACCGGTACTACGGAATCTGGTCGAGGAGTAGGTGGTGAGGTGCTCTCTGGGTGGTGTCTCCCAGCAGCTCTTCCCCTGCCAAGTCAATTGCTAAACATTTATCCTATCCAGCCCACAATTAGGAAAGTTTTGTGAGGAGCTATGGGATGCACTTTCTGCAAAGCACAATACTCACCTAAATGCCCAGGGGGGGAAAAAAGAAAAATAAATCTAATTTCACAGGGAAATAATAGAATGACTGTATTTATTCCCTGCCAATGTCAAACACGGCTCAAAGCCAGATGTTAAAATAAAATGGCCTGATTTTTACTGCCACTACTACTTTGTGCTGATTTGATCAAAAATAAAAACCCCTTAAAAACAAGAAAAAACTGCACAGCTCTGGAACAACAAACCAGATCAGCGTGGAAGAACAAAAAGTTGGTACAAACCGACAGTGTCTGAATTTGTTTCTTTTAATAGATAAATGTCTGTGATTATCACAAAAGGGGTAGAGCCAGCAGTTTCCCTGGAGAGTCCTCGACTGAAGGGTCCTCACTGTCGCCCTGGGCTTGCACGAATTGAATGACGGCTTAGCCGCCAGTGGGGCACCAAAGGACGGCTGAGAAGCAATGGTCTCAGTTATGGATGGGGAGAGGGAGAGCTGTGCCTGGACACCAGCTGAGTTTGTGACGCCGCAGTTTGAACCTGTGCCAGTGGCAAGCGTACCTTTATCCCAGCGGAGCAGACAAAAACATTCAGTACACCTAAAATCTCAGAGCTGTGTCAAATAACCAAGGCTTTAAAACACCTCTAAGGTGGCTTCTGTGGGGCCAGTTGCCCAGGGTACCATGCACCTTATGTGAATCAGGTACCTGGGGGCAACCTGCATCTTAATTACTCACATAAATGAACAAGAAAATAAAATGGAAATAGAAAGGACAAGGTAAAGTTCCATTTTGGTTATTATTTCAATGCACAACAAAGAATTTAATACCTGCCGCTGTCTCATCTGGATCCATCTCCAAATGAGGTGCTTCAAACCATAACTAACCTTGCAAATTAACTCAGTGAGTTGCATATTGAAAATCAAGTGCAAAAGTGAAGTGGAAGCTCTGCAGTGCCATTAAAGTTTATTTAGAAGGAGGCTCGCACACATGAACAGAAACAGCAGTCACCGGACAGCACAGGATGGTGCCAGGGGATGCCATGAACGCGGGGGCTTTGGTGAAGGGGTTGGGCTTCAGGTTTTGCAGACCTGACTGGCAAGTACACACTCTGGTTCTCCAGAATAAAGTGTCATCTGTGAACTAAATAACTGCTACCTGGGAAAAAGTTTCCTATTCCACCAATTTCATTTCCATTTAGCATCGCCTCTGCTCAAATCTCCATTTTCTCTTCCTAGCTCACCAACACTGTCCAACTGCTTGGAGCGGACTGCTCATCACTGGCTCCAGTCTGTTCACATTCGTTATTTTCTACCTATTTTCAGCTTCCTTCATGCAACACTCCTCCCATTCAGCAATATGAAAATCCACATTTGCATCTGCCTTTAATGTCTTCCTCACATATGGGTATTTCTTCAAGTCAGCTAATTTGCTAGGGCAAGTAAATAACTCTATGCCTTTCTCATTGCTCCCTTTTCCTCTCCCCCACCAAAAGACTGTCCTAAATGATCCACCCTTTGCTTATGCTCTAAATGATCACCTTCCTACCTGTGCTTTTGAAACATAACCTGTGTCCGAGCTGGCCCCTGCACCGCAATCTCTGCTGCCCTCCAACATACTGGGCTGGTTGAAGCACAGACACGTGCTATCCCCCAGTCCTCCCAGTAACCTCCATGTCCCCTGCCAAAAGCGCAGTGCTTGTGAAAATTCAAATCTAGAAACATGGGCCCAAAGCAGGTTTTTCAACCCTTCCATGCCAGAAAAGACCAATATTCTCAAATAACCATTAACCTTGTTATACCTCCTTTATAGAGTTCAGACGTTGTTTCATGTCTTTAGCAAACCAGACTTTTTAAGACAACCTGTGATGGACACTCGGCTTATTAACCACTGTAGAAAGTCTTAGCTCAGAGGTGGCAAAGCCTTTCATGACCAGTATGGACAAAATCAGCCTTGCTGAAAAAAAATAATATGTGTTCAAAACAAAGGCCATTAGAATAAAACATTCTCTTTTTTTTGCCATCTGTTATTTGTGATGGATTACTAAAGGCCCTGTTACACCTGTATATATCACCCTTCAGGGACAAATAGGATTCAGGGCTGAAAAGACCACAAGGCACCATGTCCTGGTTTGAGGTAAAACAGGACCAATTTTGTTCAGTAAATTTACTTTTTAGCTAGGCCTCTTCTAACTGCTGGAATTAACAGCATGTTGTGCAGAAACTGTTCTCTCTCAGAGTGATAAGACCCATGTTTATAGTTGATGCCAAGGAATGGGATGCAGAGAGGCTCTTGCTTATCCTTATTGCTGTAACACCCAAGGCCAGCCAACTTTGTTACTTGCCCCGTTGGAGGGTGGGAAGCGGAAAAGCGTAGAGGGGTCACACCTGCGAGGAGGAGCGGACAGGACAGGTGACCCAAAACTGACCAACAGGGTATTCCATCCCATCTGCCTCACGCTCAGTATAAAAGCTGAGGGATCAAAGGGGCAGCCTTCTTTCTTCAGTGGCCAGTGTGTGAGGAGGACTCTGTCTCTGCATCTGCCTTTGATCCCGATCCTGAATCCAGATCCGGAATCCAGTTCCCGTCCGTCACTGAGTCCAGTCTGGGACTTTCCCCAGTGCCTGCTGGTAATGTTATTGTCATCCTGCGAGCTTGATACAGTCTTGTATATATTTCATTATTTTCTTGTCATTATTTTATTATTAATATTTCATTAAAGTAGATTAGTTCCTTCTAAACCCTTAAGTCTCTCTTTTTTTCTCTCTCTCTTGCCTCCCTTCGGAAGCAGAGCAGGAGAGAGAGAGCATCTGTCGTTCCACCTGGTTGGGCCAACCCGACCCAAACCACGACAAAAGTTAAAGTGAACAGCTCTCAGACCAGACTTAAGTGTGAACAAGAACGTGTGTGGCATTTCAGTCAGTTTTGATGTTAGCTTGTAAAAATCTTTGGGTATATTAAGAACATAGGAGTCCCCATGGCTTCTGGTAAAATTACATTTTTAATATTGTGGAAAAAAAAATTGTGTGATGAAGGGTTCAATTCCATTTTTCTGAATGCTTCATATATCTGAAGAATTACATCTCCCAGGACAGCATAATATAATATCTAAAGTCATATTGGTATTTAATGTTTTATCATTGTGTAGTTCTGCTTGCAGCCTCTGCACCTTATTCTATCACCTTCAGATATACTGTGGCGTTATTCAGATTTAAATAGCTTTTACCACTCACTGGCAAGAAAGCCATTCCAAGAATATTGTCTGCGTTGCTTGCTGAAAAACATGATAATATCATGTGAAAAGGGCTGCTGCCCTTCTCAACTGGCGATTGCTGTCTCGTGCCACTATTAAATAGCAGGTAAACAAGCAACATCCCAGGGTCTCAGCTGGCATATTGCCACTCAGGCATAGTAATATGTGCTGTACTCCTAAATACAGGTGAGACATTTAGAAATTTAAAATACTGAGCAATTTCGTCCTGTATTTCGTATGTGCTAAGCAATTTTTTTGTCCCCATGAAAGTCTAGAATATCTTCAATGCTGTTTCATGTTGGTTTTGAGTTCCCCGCGGTTTTTTTTCAGAGCTAAATACTGCCATGCCGGGTCATGGGCCAGACCAGAGCTGACTTTGAGAGCAAACAGTTCCGTGGGATGAGGCAACTCACCTTGCTGGGCTGCTGTGATGTCCCAACTAGCTGGAGCAGTTTTGCGCTGCTCCGCTATGCGCAGTGCAGACAGCCTTCAGTCTGAGATCCCGGCAGGCAAAATATGATGGATCTGTGAGTGGAGCCACTCTGCTCAGCCTGTGCTTCGTTCCCCACAGCGTGCCAGGGAGTAGAGATGGGGGCGAGAGGTTTTGGTACACCTGGCGTGGGAAGTCTGTACCTTCTCCTCCCCAATTTGAAAGCAAGAGGTGGTGGTGACTGAAGTCAAGAGTTTTGCTGACCGTGGCTGGAGAGCAGATGCCTATTCCCCTCAGAGGAAAGCTGATGTCCCAGAAAATGTGCAGGGACAGGAGTAACACCTAACCCAAGAAAGACAGACTTTCCATACATTCCTATCCATCGTACAGAGAATTCACAGCGAGTGCTCATACTTGACCACTCTGCAAAGTGCTCAGGTCAGCTACAAATGAGCATCTCTCTTTCAGAGTGCTCTGCTGAGCTAAATGGGAGAAGCTCTCTGAAGCTTGTTGGTGGCCAATTTTAATAGTAGCAGTCTCATCTTGGTGTGTGGGGTTTTAATTGTGCACGTCCCATTAGTGCTAATGGAGTTACGCACCTGAAGTTCTGTGCATGGAGATGAGACTATAAATCTAGGGTTACAACCTCATTAAAGCTGTTTATTTCATGTGTAATAGCCCTTTTGCCACCAGGATACCTTAATTCATTACTTTATTTGTCCCTTTGAATAAAGTCTCCTCATCTCAAGATCATAACTGCTTCTTCTGTGCCCTGCCCTGAGATGACCATGCGTGCTTTTCTCCATCTCTATTGCTCAGCATGGCAAAAAAAGCTAGGACCCATTTCCCGAGAGTTATTGGGACCCTCATATAGAAAAATATTTTTCTTTTTTAATTATTGAGACCTCATCAATTTCTGTATTGTTTTCCGCTGTAAGCGCTGGAAAGTGCTGCTAGGCTATGCTGTTTCTCAACGCAATTTACCATTGCTTTTGGAAATCCAGCTGAACTCACCACTTCCCCACGGCCGGTGAGTGTGGTGGGAAGCAGGGTGCAGCAGCAGCCGGGCTCGTGCTGGAGAAGGTGCGTGTGCGCAACGAGGAACAAGCCGCTGGGGTGCTTGGGGGAAAAGGCTCTTAAATATGAGCAGGGGAAAGAGTGAAGAAGGGAAAGCTAGGAGAGGAGTGGGGCTTGCAGAACCGAAGAGAGCTCCATTTGCTGAAGAACAAGCGCCAAGAACTGATGGGGTAAAAAGATGAGTTTCCCCAAGTGTCAAAAGTGGGCTCAGCTCGGGCAGTCTATGAAAGAGGGTGGTTTGCGAAGGGATGGAGTGTGCTGATGGCAAGCAGCCTATGAGGGCCACTGGGCAGAGGAGACGTCTGCTCTGGTCCCATGGGAGCAGAAACCTCCGACAGGTAGGTACCACGTCTCTTCTATCCACCTTATGAAGATGGATACCTTGGTCTTCTGCTGTGTCATGGTTTGGGCCAGATTGGCCCAATCAGGTGGAACGACAGATGCTCTCTCTCTCCTGCTCTGCTTCCGAAGGGAGGCAGGAGAGAGAGAAAAAAAGAGAGACTTAAGAGTTTAGAAGGAACTAAACTACTTTAATGAAATATTAATAATAAAATAATGACAAGAAAATAATGAAATATATACAAGACTGTATCAAGCTCCCAGGATGACAATAACATTACCAGCAGGCACTGGGGAAAGTCCCAGACTGGACTCAGTGACGGACGGGAACTGGATTCCGGATCTGGATTCAGGATCGGGATCAAAGGCAGATGCAGAGACAGAGTCCTCCTCGGACACTGGCCACTGAAGAAAGAAGGCTGCCCCTTTGATCCCTCAGCTTTTATACTGAGTGTGAGGCAGATGGGATGGAATACCCTGTTGGTCAGTTTTGGGTCACCTGTCCTGTCCGCTCCTCCCTGCAGGTGTGACCCCTCTATGCTTTTCCGCTTCCCACCCTCCAACGGGGCAAATAACAAAGTTGGCTGGCCTTGGGTGTTACAGCAGTAAGGATAAGCAAGAGCCTCTCTGCATCCCATTCCTTGGCATCAACTATAAACATGGGTCTTATCACTCTGAGAGTGAACAGTTTTCTGCACAACATGCTGTTAATTCCAGCAGTTAGAAGAGGCCTAGCTAAAAAGTAAATTTACTGAACAAAATTGGTCCTGTTTTACCTCAAACCAGGACAATTTCACATTCTAATGTTCATATTCTTGTATTCTTAATACTCACAGATTTCAAGAGTACAAAACTCTGACATCATTCCTGAAAAGTCCATGTTCACACAGAATCCAACAGTTTTACCATCAGTTTTAGTGGCAGCAGGCTTAAGCCCAGAAGTCTTAAATCTGATAGACAGTAAAGATGGAGAAAATTTACTGGTTAATCTAATTTAGCTAGAACAAGAACATTCTCTACAAGGCCAAGGTTATTAATGGCAGCACAAGTAGCCGCATTTATGCAGAGGCTACTTAACATTTTCCATTGTAACACTCCGCTTCAGGATAACTTTGAACAATTCAGGCTAAACATTCCTGATGTTAGCTGTCTGACTAACAGGATCTTTTTTGGGAAGCTTTTGCTCAAGGGATTCAGCTATTTCCAAGACTGAGGTTACAGAAAAGAAAAGAAAAAAAAAAGAGAGAAAAACTACAGTTTCACATGAAAAGCTCTGGTGCTTCCATAAAGTAAAACCAGAGTTTTGATCAGCACCCTGCTGAAAATTCAAAGAATGACCAAGGAGAAAGGCTGAAAAAGAGCACCAAGTATGGCTGAAAATAAGTAATGCGATGAGCTAATTACAGATTTAAGAGACAGAAGAAATTAAAAGCAGGTGCTAAGAAGAGGCTAGGCAGAACAACCTCGTCTGGCTGGTAGGGTCACAAGGCCAGGAGGGTTCATCACATCCACACATTTTGGCCTCACCACTGCTTTGCTGTTTGGCAAGTGGCAAAGAAATCCATTAATACTTCTCTGTGTCAGGTACACATAGCAAGTAATTGCATTGTGCTACTGCTTTTCACTCTTCTAGCTCTGAGAGAGGATAACTCTGCTTCCAATGCAGCCTCAAAATACAGCCAGCAGGGCAGTCTACACAGACTCATACGATAAAATCTGCTGTACTAAACTTCGGAAATTTGAGCCCTCAAGAGACAGGAAAAACTTGAATTGTCAGCGCAATCTTCATCCAGTTATTCAGCACACAACCTTTTAATGGCCTAATCATGTACTATTTTCTCCATAAGATGTAATAATCAGGTAATTATACTTAGATTCTCCAAATGATGGGACCTGCTGAGCATGGGCTGGATTGAGCTCATGAAGCACTTTAAACGCATATGACAGACACGACGTCTGTCTTAAGGAGCTTACACTCTGAAAATACAAGAGAGAGAGAACGGCTCCTTATTGCACGGGAGGAGCGAAGGGCTGGGACTCAAAGGCCTGCGCGGGGCGTTTATCCAGGTCGACTGAATCCAGGTTTAGACACAGGATTCCCCACTAGGCTCACGTCTACATTGCCAGGCAGCTGTGAAGGATGAAGCAGTTCACGTGTTTCCGACCATGAAGAGCTTCTGTTTACATGAGGAAACTGTTCACCTACGTCTACTAACACTGCTGCTCGCACACCAGTAACAGGAGTGGCAAGTTCACCGCTACTGCCTGGGTGGCAGGCAGAGATGGTGACAAGGAGAGCTCATGGCTAGCGGGCCACAAGACAAGGGACAAGCTTCTCTCCAGGCATGGTGGTTTCCTCCTTTGGGACTGCTCAGACCATAGTCCAAGTCCCCTTTCACCTCCTTCGATGAGGAAAGCCCTCCTGTGCTATGTAGGAGAAAAGCAAAGCTTCAGTTGTCCCAAGAGAGGAAGCAGCAGCCACCTACAAAGAGGATGAGAAATTTCAGATAGATGTCTGATTTATACCATTTCAGTCATTTATTTTAAGATAGCTGAAAAATACCATAAACAAACAAAAGTTTCTTCTAATAATGTTGTGATCTAATGAAAATTCTTATGACTGGAGAAATATTCACACCAACAAATGCTATAGGATTTTACTTTTAGGCCAGCATGTGTAATTTGCAGACAGCCACAATGCAGCCACTTTGTGACCACGTAACTGGTTTACTGCTCAATTCAGAAGCCTCTTCTCATCTCATAGATCACCTTATTTCCCTTCTACGGATACATACAGTTAAAATGTCTGGGTATCCTTCCCAAGCAGAAAATATTAGTTTTAGAGTGGGGATTCATTAGAGATTCATTGAAGTTTTATGAAAATCGGTTAGTAAACAGGACAGTTTTTCACTTCCAAGTAGCTTGCTCAACCGCAATCTGTGCTGCCCACCACAGGACGGATGCTGGTGGTCCATGCGAACCGAGATCTGCACGGCTTCCTCTTCACACACACCCCGTGCTATGCACAGCTCTTGATATCAACATAGGTAAAGGGTTATCTTGAGCTTTTCTAAGGAAACAAGGCTTACGCAGTTCTGCTGTTGCTGAAACTCCACTCTGATGACTTCTAAACTCATTGACCAAGTCCAACAAAATGATGGATCGGTGGGCTGAGCCCCTGAGAGCGGACCTGCAGGACTCACAGCCCAAGAGGGGCTGGGAGCAGGCAGCGATGGAGAGCCCACTGGGTGCAAAGTGCTGGACCAGCCCACGCTCAGAAGAGGGAGAGCAAGAAGCTCCTGGAAGGAGCTGAAGATATAATGTGGCAGTTGTGTGTAGGAGTTATTGTGAACAGCTATTTGTGGTTGAACTAAAAGGACCAAAAAGCCACAAGAAACCAAGTCCATGACTGTTTGTGCTCACACACGTAACTGTAGAAAGTGCTCTTCTATAGACCAAAGGGGTTTCCCCCCCCGCCATGTCTTAGAACATGACTTCAGGAGTCAAATGATTAAATTGAATATGACCTTGTAGTCTGTGTAAACAAGTTGTTAACATTATTGAAGCTTGTAATTGCTAATCCTTTTGGAACTAGTTTTTCCATAGCTAGTAACAACGGATTTGCTTGACTACTGTGTTAAATGTTACAGCAATTAATATGACCACACTTTTTGCTTAAGGTAAGCTTTAAAAAAAAAAAATAATAAAAAAAAATCAGTGTGGAAGTGACACATTTGGTCCAAAGCAGAAACTGCTCAAGTGCTACTATCTTTTGTAAGACAGACTAGCCTTGATCATCGTATTGTTTACTACTTCTCCTAAAATATATAAATTGGTCATTATTAGACTTCACTTCCAGGCATATTTATTACCACAGCTTGGAGCAGGCAAGCCTGTTGCCACTGGTGCATTCCAGTTGTATGTTTTCCTGCCTTAGATGCAATCTGCAAGCTAATAATTAAACCACTAATGTTAAAGAAGCCAAGTGAAAGATTTGGGAACAAAAAAATTAACCAATTCTGTGACAGACAAAACCTACTTTAAATCCTTCAGTGATTTGTTTTCAAATGTCAGGATACACAAGCAAGCAACCGCTGCACATGGGATGAGAGCCCTGAATCTTTTAATCAGCTTTCTAACCTATTGGATACGGCTCTTCATCAGTTTTACTGAGATAATAGATTGAATCACACAGTGAATGATGAAAACAGGACACATTTTTGCATATAAGACTAAATTTGTATTGCTCAAATCCAGAAGAAAAAAAAAGATCCAAAGTTTGATGTATTGTACGATATTTAAGGAACACCACCTTCAGTAATGGTGACAGATTAATAAACTGATCATTTAAACCAGAAGGGAAATCCTCATGGCACACGATCTTTTCATCTTATGAAGCTTTTGAAGTCTTCAGCTGTGTTTCTGCCGAATGAATACATTGCTACCCTTCCTTGTTTATTTTACTGACACCCTAATGCCTTTTAATATCATTGTAAAATGGATCTGGCCATTTTTCCTCCCATATGATTTAACTGAAATAAGACATTAACTTTTCTCTTGCTAAGGAGCCTTTTGCCAAAGCTGTTGTTTTTAAAGACATCCTCTACAGCTCTGTGCAATTCGCGACGGCTCAGCATACGACGAGGGGTGTCAACAGCAATCTGGTCTGTCAATTAAAAGATCAAAAAATAAAACACAGGCCCAACTCTGTGTAAACCTCTTTCCAGTTGTAAAGTCGGTATGAAAAGCTTCTGAATCACTCCCTCTGGGCTAGCCGCAAGGAGCAGCACCGCCGTCGCCTGAGCAGTGCCCATGAGTTCAGTCCCCTGCAGCTGAAGACCAGGGGCATGAGAAAGTTGAACTTGGGGCCATACCCAGCACCTGAGCAACCCAAACGTCCACCGTGAGGTTGATGTTCAGCTCACAAAATTTAAAGCATCTTTCCAACTGCAGACAAAGCTTTCCAGAAGAATTCATGGAAAAGTAAAGCACAAAATGACAGAAGGCATGGGATTTAGAGCACCATGCTCCTTTTGCTTAAAAATCAACAAGCTGTGGGCAAAATCTGAAGAAAATTAAAAGGAGGTATAAAATCCAGGGGAAGAAAATGCACAGGCATGGAAAATCATGAGGGACATATCTTTCACCCCAGGGCTGGCAAACTGGATGAGCAGCAGTTCTACAGAGAGCAATTCGATTCCTCTTACTGCACACATTGCACATATTTCGGCTGGTGATATTATTTGCATCACCAGCTCCTAACGGCTTCTTAACAGAGCACCAGGAGTCCTTTGACTACCAAGTGACAACCATTAAATAGTGCTTGCTTCTTAAAGATGTCTCGGATTGTCACCAGCAATTTGTCATACCAGAGATTTATCAGAAGGCAAAAAACCAGGCAAGACCGACCAACAAGAAGAGTGATGAATGACTCTGCGCTCAGGAATTTGCAAAGCATAAAGAGCATAAACACGAAGATGTCAGATGTTCTTTACAAGTGTTATCACCACAAAGGACATCTACAACCCCGCCCAGACCTTCTCTAGTCTGTACTCTGTGCAGCTGTTTACATCTGCACAAACCCTACCCACCCTTGCCTGGCACTACCTTGTACTTCACGCTGTTCAGCTCTGCACAGAAGTCCAAACACCGACAGGACACAGACGAACAGAAACTCAGGTTCTAAACGGTTTAAGTATTTGAGGGAATAGCACGTGGAGCTGAGAAGAAAAAAGGACACGATAACCTCACGTGGAATAACTGCGGAAAGCACCCCAGGTCTCCTCCGTGTGGGCAGCCAGCGGCAGAATGCTTACGGTTCAGATGGAGCTTGGTCCAACTTTGAAAACTCCAACAAGAGAAAGGAATATTGGTATGCATCTTGATGTCAAGATAAGGGCATGCCAAGTATGTTTGGATTACATAAAAGCTCTCTCCTATTTGGTTTAATTTCCCTTAAATATTAACATAAAGGATTAGTCTCAATAAAGACTGTGGCAGTTAACCGTATCTGAGGAATTACAGGTCTTTTCTTAGGTAACCAAGTAGATGGTCCAAGGTTTAGCATCCTTTCCTATTGCCTGTCCTGAAGATAACCTCAGGGCTGTCAGTCTAACCAGACACATTTCAGACTGTTCGAAGGGCTGAGACGAACCTACTCTGCGTTGGGACCCAGTAAGAGCACGCATCATCCATTACTGTGAGCCCTCAGCGACACTGTTACCGCAAACTATAGCAGCACTAACTTTATTTATGCAACAACAAGTTGCATCCCCCCCTCCCTATACCAGCAAAGCCCTGATGTTTTGCCTTGACATGAAGAGGGATTTGGGACAGAGGACCCCACCCTCCCGTCAGTAGGCAGTCAGGGCAGTAGGACCAAGCCAGTGCTAAGATGAAGGGAGATGGCGCTTCACATCCCACATAGGCTCAAACAACAGGTACAGTTTGAGCATTTTGCAAGTAGCAGTGGAACAGAGGCAGTAAATGTCAGAGCAAAATTGCAGCTATAGTGGTGAAGACCCCAAGTATCAAGCAAGTAGAAGAAATACCCTTTTTTTTCAGCATCAAAACTAAAATAATCATCCCCTTTTTTTCTAAATCAGATTTGTTTTGAAGTAAGACTTGCCCAACATCTAGCTTAGAAGACTTGCCTGTAAGACTCATGGCAATTAGAGCTGGATTCCAAAGTAACATTTTCTCTTACAAGGATTACAGTTCTGCACAAATAAAAAACAATTATAAAACAGTCATCTCAACACAGACCTGCATGGTTACGAGTGTGACAGCAGAGACAATGGCTAGATGTGGACTACGTATAATTAATGACTGCAAGGAAGGTTTTCCCTTACGTGCACATTTTATTTCCTGTGTGCATATACGTTACTTGTGGACACAGGATGGAGATGGAACCACAAGGCAGAGGCCTTGCTTGCCTCCGCAATGACAACAGACTGGTGATTACAGGCGATTTTTAAACACTCCAATGTCACTATTTTTATTAGCATACAGAAAAGCTTTCACAGCCAAGGATGGAGAAAAAATAGGTAGTGCTATGCTAATCAGAAATGGAAAGGACATGTCTTATGGTGAATGAGCTGCCAGCTCACTCACATTAGGAAGAGAACATGTAAAAGTGAAGTTCCAGGAATATAGAGATATAGGGAAAGCTCACACCGAACCCAGCAGGGGGACACAGCCCCATCCCTGTTATTTTCTAATCTCCACAGTTGCCGATTCTCATTTATAGACCAAGAGCTTCAACTGACTCCACCTCCCTCACCCAGGGAGGCTTCCTCTAATGATTTTTGCCATGACAGAAGATCAACATGTGATTCAGAACAGAATAGTCAAAATCATCGCCAAAGTCTACTTACACCTCACGTACTTTTGTATCTCATTTCCTTGTCTGACTCAAAGCCATGCACTTAGAAGCCACAAATCTTTACTGAAGTCTTCCATATTTCTTCATAGGCTTTGACATTTCGCACATTCGATTTAGCTATGTAAAATTCACTGATCTTGCTAAACTCCAGCACCGTAGAATATTACTGCCCTCTCTCACATTTACATCCTCAGTCTTAAAGAACGAATTCAAAACGTACAGCTTCTTTTTAACCTATTCCAAGTATTTATTTTGCTAACACCTCCTCTGCAGACCTTCTAGTATGTATAATGTTACTGCTGCTTCCTTCTAAACACAGTCACTCCAGAGTCAGTCTTCTGTTCCCAGTTATCCAGAAGATCGTTTTTTCTATGTCAAATGTCTCATCTTAGTCTAATCATCTGTTCCCTGGTGGTTATTTTGGTGCTTCAGAAAACTAGAAGATTAACACAGTTTGAATACTATTTGTATACGAAATGAAACTCAATCATGTGGCACTGTAGCAGGACACTTAACTAATCTTTGATTTCAGAGAAGTTCACTGTATGAAAGCTAACACAAAGGTTCCCAAAGTTTCCAAGGCAAAAGATCAGACTGGCAATTTTCCAGATATGCAAGAAGCTGAACAAAATTTGCATCCATATTCACACAGAACCTGCAATCACTATAGTTTAGAGTGGTAAAGAATAAGTTCTTAGTCTAACCCTCAGTTTTCACACACTTTCCAAAACATTCACCTCAGAGGCTGAAATATTCCATGCTAGGTCCACATTTAGAGGATGTTTTTTATTTTAAAAGACCAAACCACACGCCTTCAGCCATTTTAGGCTCTCAGAACTCATCACACAACGACATGCAAGAAAGAACTCAAGAAAAAAAAGAAACCAATGACAGTAACACGTGTGAGTTGCCACATATTAAATCTTTAAATTAACATTCTTGTTAAACAGACAAGTACCCCAAGTTCAGGAGTAAAGGCACATCCAGATGGTAAAGTTAATGCAGAGTAGGTACGGTGTCCATTTACACCACACTAGCTGCTCCAGGTTAGCTACCTTCTACAGTTTCTCTCCTGAAGACTTCAGCAGCATCACTGGATTTCAATCCAGTCGGTGGTGGCAACAGAACACAGGAACACAGCTTAGCACAATATGTGGGGATCAGTCTCCAACATAACACTACTTCTGTATGTTCCAAAAGCGAAGCCTATCAAGTATTTGTGATTTGGAAGGTCCATCACACCAGACTTTTCAAACAGATTAAAATAGAAATGAGCAACTGCTTCAAGTGACTCGCACATTATGGTTGTAAGTTCTCAACCAAAACTGGGAAATCTTAAATTTCTTCTGTGAAGTCAGCTATAGTGAATATTTGTCATAATTTGTTTTTATTTCAGATTCCAAGTTAAATAAAACCTGTATTATTTGCTATGACTAAACATGAATAACTGCCAAACATTTAGAAAACCTGAGTGACCACAGAAAATTCCAGTCCAATACGGCCAACAAATAAGGAAACACTAAAATATCGTTAAAATTTGCCTTTATTTTTCTTACAGGATAATTCTACACAAACCAAGGTGACTCTGTTTTACGTGACTCTTTTCCCAATATACCAAATTTTCAAGAGGATCATGAACAGTATAAAACTGTAAATAACTACACTACAGCAAAGTTTCTTCAGTTGTTGTAATCTTGGAGAGCCTGAGCCATGAAAAGCTTGCCCAGGTTCTGTGCATTGAACTCCTTAATATTCTGGCAGTAGGTATTAATTTGACCTGTCAATAGGAAAGAAGAGTAAACCATTGTCAGTTTTAAAATTCAGAAAGACATCATAGAACAACATTTTTAAAAAGCCAAATGTGCATGAATCATTCAGAATTTACACAGAAAAGCAACCAAAACAGCTCAACTACTCTACGCTTCGGAATTTTACATTTTCAGTATTCCCAAACAGGTTTCAGAAGAAGAAGAAACTAAATTAGCAGAATAAGTAAACTAGTATCCTCATAAAAACCTTAATTTTCCTACAATTCTATTACGTACTATTTCTGAAAAGACCTATGACAATAAAAAGAATAAACAATTCTTGTTGCTGTATTGGAAGCTTAATCACATTAATTGTTCAATTTAGTTGCTCTAAAAATACAAGACTGAATTTCAGTTCTGTTCTTATGCATCAGCTGTCCCTATTAAAATATTTGTAACAAATACTTTTCAGTAGCAGATAGAAATTTGTAGTACTCCTGTTTGACATTTTGCTAGCCTTTTTTTCTACCTAATATTTCACTTTATTAGCTATTTCAAAAATCATCAGGGTATGAAGACTTGTCAGTGCTTTACAAATCAAACGTGCCCATCAAAACATTTCTATACACGTACTGCTCAAGTTATTTCCCTTGTTAGCTAGGAATAGCAAAACATGAAGCCAGTTTAATCAAAATTAAGACTGTTTAGAAGGCTAATAAACTCTCAATTTAATGCTCTATTTGAAAAGTTTTTAAATGCCTCAGAGACAAAAGAGCTATGTTTTATTCTTTATCCACAAACTTTACTTCATCTAAGTTGAAGTGGATGCTTTCAATTCTTCCCCTGACTATGGTAAAAGAACAAACGAAGAGAGTGCTTTGGCTGAAAACTGTTTTTTCCTTTAAGTATAATAATTTTCAATTCCTCCTCTTATAAGAGATGATTCATCCTAAGCTCACTTTCATAAAACACACGTGTACACACATACACGCTTCTGTTGCATTTTTAAGCTATGCTAAAGCTGAATGTTTAAATACTTCAATGCTGCTAGGATTCATTAACTGGTAAAAACTATCAAAACAACAGGTTTTTTGAAAGACTCTGGAAGGAATAATAAATCAAGAACATTATTTCTTCTAAAAGCAGGACTTATAGCAGTGTGAAACAGTATTGATATTAGAATAATAATCTCTTGGTCACTTCAAAATTTAAGAGTGGTAGTTTAAATTCACTTGTGGTATTTTTTTTTAATGTCAAAGCACTCTTTTCTGTACACTAAATTACCAGGACTTTGGTTTAATTTTCTCTCAGTACAAAACAAGGTGATAGCTAACTGATCCCAAATGCCTGTTATAGTTAAACAATTCGCATTCTAAGGTACCAACTGCACTTTTCCCCAAGCTAACATTCATGTATGAGAAGATGAGTTGAAGAGGCTGCTAGAACACTACCTGCAATAAGGAGGGACTCCATTCTTGGAGGTGGCTGTGGTGGCTTAAAAAGTTTATTGATGTCCTCCTCAGGAAGAGGGGCTTCTCCTCGGCTCTGACGCTGTATATTTTCTTGCTGACGCCTCTGCTGGTACTGAAAATAAAGCAACAGAAACAGAATGCAACAGGACTGCCAAAGCAGCAACAAGTTTTTCTTTTCAGACGCTCTTTACCCAACCAGCAAGTATGTTTTAAAAATTACACTTAATAAAATTCAGTTTATTTCAAATAATGCAAACGCAATTCATAGTTTATTCACTGGTAACAAGCATTTCCCCCCCGCCTCGCTCCAAGTTGGCACCTTAAACAAGCGAGACACTGGAAAATTATGTGGTACTGAGGTGGTGGGGTTAATTTTTAAAATTTTTTCATAAAGACTGTATCTGATGGAGAGAATACAGCATGGTAGATAAAGGCTGCCATTTCCCTATGCAAAAAAGGAAAAAAAGGTTGGAATATGTAGGTATGAGAAGCCATTACCTCAAATAGTTATACAAACCAGAAATACTCAATTTTATGCAAGTTAAAGGTCAAAACAATATTAATGTGAAAGGGAAAGAGAACTTGATTAAATAAGGTATTTTAAGCCAAAAAATATTAACTCCAAACTGCGAACAAAGTGGTGGCTGAAACAAAGCATAATGGTTCATTTTTCCATTCCAGTTATTTAGATATTCTGTCACTTTGATGCCCTTTCCTTGTGGGTTACCAGAGGATATTCTAGAGTAGCAGTTTGTAGAAATTATTCTGCTATTTCAAAAAAAAAAAAAAAAAAATCAGATTTGTTTTCAGTGCTTCCCTTTGCCATGTAGATTACTCAACCTTCATAAAAATTAAGGCAGACCATTTTTTTCAGCTATTGGATAAATATTTGTTCTTGGAGAACATATGTGTCATATGTACTGTATGTCACAGCCAGGAATTAGTTGTAAAGTTTGTCTATCGAAGCCCTCAGATTCAACACAAAAAATCTTTAAAATAAACAGGCCAAAGAGTACAGGGTGTTTTCTTTCACTCACTTAAATGTATGTGTGCATAAGAGTCTGAAAACAGTTCATACTTGGTGGCGTACTCAAATGAAGTAATTTTTTTTCCAGTAGTAGTGACAAATACATGTTTTTGGACAACGTTAAAAATAAAATCTTAAATGCCCATATTTGTATGTGAATTGCATGTAGTTTCTTCTTTCTTTGCATTACCCCATTCACTTCTCAGCAGTCTGCCTATTATTCTCTATTGAAATGGCTTGCTCTTAATCACAGTTGCTCCATTTTAAAAATGAAGTTAAGACCACTAACTATGCTGCAATGAGCCACTACTAAAGCGGCTATAGTTAGTAAAGAAATGAAGTGAGACACCATGGAACCTACTTTGCTCTGCTTTTCAAAATAAATAGATCCCCTTGTTATTAACAAAAACCTTTGAAGTGGATGCCATCTTTCTATTCAAATTAGGCAGCAAAGGAAAATAAATTTTCTGAAGATAACATGCATGAAGCATCTATGTCCTCAGGAATTACAAAGCCAGGAGAGACCACTGAGCATGTGCTGCTTCCCTACAGTACTCTCTGTTCAAGTGACACTTAAGTGAAAAAAGCCAATTTTGATTTTAAAATAGTCAGTGATGAAGCCTTTCACATGAACCACAGGTGCTCTTTTTAATAATTAGGTACTTTGTGTAGCAATATCTGTAATATTTTATCTTTAAAGTGGCCTGGCCCATTTTCAGTTGGCCAATATTGAATCTTGTCATATCTCTGTCTGCTAGATTAAAGAGTTCAAATTTATTTTTCATGCAAGTACTTCTTGAGTAAGCAAGTCACTCATTAACTTAATTTATCACAAGAAGTGAATTGCATTCACCAAGATCTGCTTTGCAGGCTTTTAAATCATTCTCATAGTGCTTTTTTGCAATTTACCAGCATTCTTCTATAATTAGACACAGTATTGCTTTATCAAATGCAGGAACAGCAAATAAAGTAATACTGTCCCCAAATCACAGAACGGTTGAGGTTGGAAGTGACCTCTGGAGGACACCTTGTCCAACCCCTCTGCTCAAGCAGGGCCACCTAGAGCCCGTCTCCATACTCAGTATTCTCTCATCAGACTATTTTGAATTTTAAAGAGTCCCTTTGGCATCAGGAATTAAAAGTCAGCATCACCTGATCAGTGTTACTATCTACTGATACAAAACATGACTAAAACATCATTTCTGATCATAGAACAATCTGCTGCCTTTTAAATATGGACTGTTTCTTTATTTCTAGATGCATGACTACATGTGATGGTGTAAAAACACAGGGGGTTTCTGGAACAATTCACTTTTAGTTTCAGCTCGTTCATTTCATTTATTAAACCTCTAATCCCTGTGTCCACAGCTTATTTATCAATGATTTTGGTTTATCATATATCACTAACAAACACGTAAAATAGCAATGAAAGACCAATCCATATTACACGTCAGCAGAAGTGAATCCATTCAGTAATTCCCCACTGACTGGGACATTTTATAAATCTACTTAATGGATATGTTTCTGTAAGAATTTTATCTTGCTTAGATCCAAATTTATCTGTCTTAGATAACACCACCCAAACCTTATTTTGTGGAAAAAATCCTCTCATTCAGGTTTTCCATGTTACCGACCTGGTGTTTCTGCTGCTGCTGTTTGCTTACGTTCCTCAGGTAGGTATTGTATTTCACAATGTCTTGGCTCATCTCATCCACTCTGTCCATCAGCAGCTGCAGACTCTTCCCTAGGTGATTACTGAAATAGAGGAAACACTCATGAAAGATTCAATTTATTAAAAAAAAAAAAAAAAAAAAAAGAGCA
>VYXH01007960.1:419163-442549 GCA_013397275.1 Burhinus bistriatus
AAAAAAAAAAAAAAATTAAAATCCATTCCAAGTCACTTGACGAGCATTTCTGCACTACTGGCACAGTTTGTAAATTTTTAAGGTCCTGGTTATCTTCGTTCATATATTTCTTTGATGATACTTTACATGGCCTCTCCTCCTCTACCATCTTTGCCACATTGCAAATACCACATTTAAGTGTTTTGGTGTTTGTGGGGAACCTCATAGTTATGAAGAAACAATGCCTTGCGTGAATTTACTGATATTACAGATGCAAGTCAAATGTTTAAAAGAAAAAGTCTGATACTTTTATGACATGCAACCCCGAACAATGTTCCAGGAGATGTGTTGAAAGAGTTTAGTTTCAAGTTACTGCTAGCTTTTTCACAAATATTTAACTATCCCTCTGCAGGGATAGGTAAATATTCTTCAGAACTCCATCTCCCTAACTGGTCTATCACATCAAGCTTGGAAATTCAGCAGACATCACTTGATCTTAGCTGTTGAGAGAGAGTGTGGCGTCCAGTCCAGCCAGCTCCACATTCCATACCATAGGCAACAGGGAAGCAGCTACACTAGGTGCGTCCAGTTCCAGTTATGCGATCTACTCCCTTGGCCAGACAAATGCAGTCTGTTAAACAACTTTTATTGTAACCATTTTTAGCAATGGATTCAGTATTTTGCAGAAATGTTCAACTTAAGGTATAGCTTCCAAGTTAAAGTTTTGGAAGTTTTTAGGTTGGTGCCCATGGAGACAGTATTCATCCTGAATTGTGTTTACAGGGTAGTGCACTAAAAGAAGGATACTTACTGCTCTCTATTGATCCCTTGATCAGAAGCTACTTTGTTGGCTCTGATCTAAGCCTTACCCAGTCCTACTTGGCTGACGACCTGTGACTTAAAAAGCTAAAACTCCATCCTTCTCCTCCTCAACTGAAATCCACTACTATTCATGAGAGTTTCTTTCAAATAAAAATCACATCCCTCAGTCACTGCTTCTCCACGTTAGCTGAGATTCCTTCTGCCTTTTACAACACATTCCCACCGTCCTTCAGCCTATGGACTGGGGAAAAGAGTTTTAAATCTCAGTTACGTACAGGGCCAGATGATGAGGAGGACTTCACCTACACAGCAGCAAGAAAGGCGCCACTATAATAATTATTTTTAAACTTCTTGGGGGTTTTTGGTTGAACGTTTCAAGCACATGATATTTAGAACTGTGGAATATTGCCATGGCTAGGGTTGTGCATATTTTCAGTTTTTTATAGAGTTTATATTATACAGAGTTAATGTTAGAACTGGATATTATCAGAAATGCCTATGTAGGTACACACTAATAGCCTTGTAGGGTATGTGGACATCAAGAATACATAATTATTTTACAGATAGTGTACATATGAAATATAGTTGGTTACAAAGAATGATTTTATGTGAATCTCTTTGGGACCAGCTTCATACAGCAGAATACAGAAACAGAGAGTTATTGTTAGAAGTTGCAGTAATACAGTGTTTGCTCTCATTGCCAGGGAAACAAAAAGCTAAAAACAGATAACTTAAACAGATGTGAACTGAGACATGAAGTGATAAGTATGCTGCAAATACAGGACCAGCTTTTTTGTCAGTTCTCACATTGCTGATTCCCTTTTTTGCTTCACCTCTTAAAAAAAAAAAAAAAGGACAGACCTATAGGAAGTAATTCGTAAAAATTTATATATACAAAGTTTAAGCAAGTTTTATTCAGCTGAAGTTTATTCTGGTGAGATTCAGGAAGTTAAATTGCATTGCTCCATCCCATAAGACTCATCACACACTTAGCCCAAAGGCCCTTTTAGGCACCTCCTTACCTTGCACACTCCCCTACGCCAGATCTTAAAGATCACACTGCTAGGTACCTAAATGCCCCCTACGTGTCAATGCAACTAAAAAAATTAAAAATAAAAAAAAATTAAAAATACCCATAAAAGCCCCAAAAAAGGTGGGGTGCCAGTAAATGCTGCTCACATCCACATCAAGACTCTGTGACAGTCAAATGCAGACACCGTGGAGGTCAGCACTTGCATTTGTTGTTGCTCTGAGGGCATCAGTAATAAAGAAACTGCATTTTCAATGGACGCATTTCAGTCAGCTGATTCAGCAAACGAGTCAAATCGAGTTTACATTTAGATTAGCGAGTAGTGTAGACCAACAGAAACAGATCTATAAAGCAAAACAGCCAGTGCTGAGAAACTAATGTCCACGCTACATGTGTTTCAGGGGGGTTTCTTGTCACTAGTTCTGACATGTTCCAGTGATCTGAAAGCCCATTAGTGGCTGAAGCACAGTAAGTATCCCCCTAAAATCTGTTTTCAGTTTAGTTTCGTCTGAAACAAGTCAGGTCTGAGATCACCCAGCGGTGATGATCTGAGCTTGAACTGAACCAAAAGACATCGCTCCACCTTAAGATAGCACCAGGAGACCACCACACCTCAGGCATCAGTGAATCTTTGTGGGAGAAAAATATCAGCTGCAGAATTGCTATCATACTAAGCATCAGCAAGTCCAGATACGGGGACTGTGTTCTTTTTGGGGGGAGAAATATAGATAATAAAAAGGGGGAAAAACAGAATGGAGCTTCTCCTGCAGTTAGAACAGTCAAAAAATATCTGCCATGTGGATTCTTACACATCTAATGAAGAAATAATCAAATGTGAGAGCACTCCTTCACCAGGATTGCTATTAGGATCCTTGTAGTGAGTGACCTGTAAAACGTTCAGAAATTTATCAGGCTTATCTGTGTAGCTTGGATGACATAATCAAAAATGCCAAAAAGGACAAACACATACGAACTGTCAAAGGGAAACTGTTAAAGTCTGTTTAGAAAAAAACAAAACAAAACAAAACCAGACTAGAAGGTGTAGCCTGCAAAGCAATTTCTGGTGCTGTGCGTTTTTGCTGTAACAGCCTTATACTTGATGGGGTATAATCCTTCAATCAAAAGGGCAGATATGAAATCAAGTCCTTGACACATGGATTACTTCTGATTCCTTGTTTAACAATTATCAAATATAAAGGTCAAATAATTCTGAGGGTGCAAAGTAGAAACCTGTGAACAGAGTAGCCTAATCTGCAGATAACAGACACGGTCCTTTCCGTCTTGCTCTTCCCACTGGTGAGTCTTGCATTTGGCGGTGTTATGGTCTAGCACCCACGGAAAGGGAAAGCAACAACTATACATTAACTAAACTCACGGATAACTCACTACACGGGGGCATCCTGTTAGGATACGGATCTGGCTAAGAGACCCAAATGCAAGCCTCCCTCTTCCTGAGGGAATGCTCGTACCACCAGAGCCTCCCTGTGCAGATATATTTTCAGGAGAGCAAAGGTGTAGTTTGCTGTTGCCAGCAAAGCCAGTTTAAGAGGTTCCAGCATCAGCATCTTCCTGCCTCTCCCTCCCACTTTGCCCAAGGATTACAGCACTCTCAGCTGTATGGATTCAGCTGTTTGCGTGGGCACACTTCAAACTATTTCAATGAAATAGTCTACTGTAAATGCAAAAACACCCTCTGTTGGGGTTGGATTTTTTTTTTTTTTTTGGGAGGCTGAGGGAAAGGCTGGAAGGGAAGAGTGGGAGCCTGACTTTTTTCCACCAGACTATTCCACAAAGCTATTTGTACTGCCATATTCTGAAACAGATGAGGGAATAAAAATCTTTGGGGGTGGGAAGGGTGTAGAGATGAAATGGGGGTAGTGGGGAGGAATGATGCAAGCAGCTGGGACTGGAACCTCAAACTGGCTCCGCTTCTGTAAGATTCATAATGGGGAACTACACATGAAGCCCACATTTACTTCAGCACTTTAATCAGGAAAGGACTCCAGACACACACTCGCTGAAGGTCTGAAATACCCAAAATGCAGCCTCAAGTCAGACTCCAAAGCTTCAAGGAGAGGCAGCAATTCATATCGTTCTCAGCTTCCCATGTCCTGCTCATTAGTTTTAACGGTCTCTATACAGAGCCCGTGGGTCTCAGCTTGCACTTCTGGAGAAGCCCACCCACCTGCGCTGGCCCAGGAGGGAGCAGAGGCGTGCAGCCTCTGAGATCTCAATCACTGTGCTGCACTCAGGCACCGCATTTTGGGGTATAACAATTCTGAAGCTGGAGGTGTCCAAAAAAGATGGTCCCCTAAACTTGCCTACCATCACCATAAAGGGACTCTCTCATTTACTTCATTTCATTTTGCTTTCACCCTGGCTAAGGAAGATGAGAAAAGGGAGCAGCAAAAGCGAACGTAAAAAAATGCTGTATCTGTTGCCTCGTTTTTCCACTTTCCATCAGCTCTACTGAGGCCCCTCTCAGAGTCACTGTGTTTTGGGAAAGGTGCGACCCTCTGCAGCGTTTCTCCTCCTGGTGGGAACAGCTTTGGGTGGATTAGAGAGGTACTGCTGGGCAAAGTACATCTTTTTGATTAAATATTTCTAAGGAACGTTCCCCACCCCTTAGCAGAACTTGTTTACTTCTCAGCATTTCAGCTCGAGTTCAACCTGTGCTCTTTTTAAGAGGATTTTGTTTGAATGAGATATGTAAGTCAGGAGTCTTGAGCTCTGTTCCCTTTTCTACTCCAACTTTGATGTGTGCCTTTGGGCAACACTTTTACCCTGTCTGTGTCAGCTTCCCCCATCTGCAAATTAGAGATTTTCATAATTATCTTAATAATCCGTTAAGCACATTGAGATTTCTGAATAAGCAGTACAATGTATAAAGGTTAATATTGTTTTCGAAAGCCAAAGTAACCCTCCTTATGTCACTTTTGCAAAAATACTGCATCTGATGTTTGAAAAATGTATCTGCCAAGTAGATGTTACTGCAGTAAATGTTCAGCACATGTTTGCTTCTACTGACGCACACTATTAGAAAAATTGCTTGAGACAAATTGAGATATTATAGAACAACCCTATTATGAAGCTAGACCACAAAAAAGCTTTTTTTAATTTAAACTGGATCATCAATAGAATAGGGAAGAGATGGATGAGAATGGGAAAGTTGGTTGTAATTATTTCTCTGAAGATCTGGAACATTATCTGACAGGATTTTAATTCTTGAGTCTCTATCAAAAGACTGGCAGTACTCCAAGGTCTTCAAGACATTTTGGTCCTTAAGGGTAGCAGGAGGATAACAGTTTGAGTAAAAGGCCTTTACTTGCTAGCCTTGTGCTATTCTGCCTTCAACTTCTTTCCCTAGAATATTCCAGTCAATTCAGATTTCACAAGAGAAACCAAATTTATGCCCAAAAAAGTAAACTACTCTATACAATTATCAGAAATGTACTTCAAAAGGAGAAAGATATTAAGGTGCAGACAAAGTACCTCAAATAGGTACAGCTTCAAACTCAGACAAGGTGGGTGGCTGAACGTGTGAGAATCTTGATTAAACAAACTCTCCAGAGGAGAACTATGGGTAAATAGTTTCATTGCCAAAACCATTGCTTCAGAAGATTAAAAAAAGTTCACTGATACTCCCAAAGGAGCCAAACCACCACCCCCCCCACCCCCCCAAAAAAAAGCAGACTTAAAGTTACTGCCAACTAATTCTACAACAGCAAACTTAAGTGAGGAGGACATGCACCAAAATTTAAAGTTAATACCTGAAATGTTTCAGCCACAACTATTCAAAGAGAAAAATAAGGAAAGGCAAAGTGAAAATAAAATTCTAGAATAGTGGTGGTTTGAAGTCCCCTACTTCAGACAATATATTCTGTTACACAGATATCTTCGTAGTTGCATTCAAGGAAAAACTAGTTAAATATTTCAGTAGGCAGTATAAGTCACCCCACCTTGAATAAACGAGTATTAAAATGTTTTAATTTGCTAGCTGAGTTATACCAATGTAAGGTATCACTGAATGTAATCTACCTGGTAACTAAAAGCAGCTATCAAATATTAAAAGATGACACATACAAAAAACTCCACAATAAACCCAATCGAGGTAATTTCCAAAAACTTTACTCTCCTTCAAACCAAACTAAGCACCTTAAGTTCTTCACATAGACCAGGTGAGTCAGAAGAATGCTGCCAGGAAACTCAGGTCAAGAGACATAATTCAGAAATACCTCTGAAAACTGATGAATCTGTTGAATTAATTCCCCATTAGTGGGAAATTTTAGACTTCAACAAGCTCAAGAAATTGCTGCCAGCATATGGGATAGTAACTGCGTAAGCTCCAAGAAACACACTTAATTGAAAAGGCACTTTTAACCAGGTTTATCAAGAATCCAGTTCCACCTGTGTCATCATCAAGAACAGCACTGCATGGTTGTAAGAAAACACCCATTGAAAAGAAACCTTGATTCTCTAAGAAAAAAGTCCTCCCTTTTGTGAAGGATTCCTAAATACTAATGATGGAGTTTCGTTTTTCTTTGGGGCTCATGTTTTTCTTGTTCAATCTCATCTAATTTACCGATGCAAGGACCAACACAAAAGCCTGTCTTGCACCAGGCTATTTAACAGCATCATTCCAGAAAGGAAACTGATTTGTACAATTCTTATCTTTTATCTTGAGTCAGAGCAATGGTACAGAACAGTCACTACGTAAGACACAAAGCTGATAAAAAACTTCAATTCTGGTTTGTGACCTGTTCAAATTAATTTCCATTTCCAGAATTGTATCGCGTGACTAGCAGCAGCCCGTGGTAGGATCCAGGGTGCTGAGTAATCCCAACCCTTTTTACAGGAGCAAACCCATAGAAACAATCAAGAGCAACACTGTCAGTTCACCTGAAAACCTCTTGTATACGCAGCATGGTCCTCCTCTTCACAGTAACGTGGTAGAGCTCATGAGGAATCACCCTCATCTCCCACATCCCGTGCCCACCCCCTCCTCAGATGGTACAAGCTTTGTGATCTTTGACCAAGGAAAGAGCCTGACAGAAAGCCTGCAAAGTCAACCAGACTGAACATCTCAGCAAAAATTCTTCAGTTCGTTAATTCCAAGGTGCAAAGTCATAACTTTACTGGACAAAATTATTGACTAAGCATCTCTTGTGACATTTGTAAATTCCCTGGCAGAGTTCAACCCTCACCTGTTCTTCTCTTGACCAATTTCTCTAAAAGCTATCAGATCCCTCAATACGTCCACATAAGCTCAAGTAAAGAAAAGAAAGTGGAAAATTTCTGCTAATTCAGGCAACATATGAACCACTAGCAACATGGATCCATTAACAACAGCCTTACGGAGAGGGGGCAGGGGACAGGTAAGAAAAGAGGCCAGTAGCATTCAGCTAACTTGCTTGTCAGAGTCAAAAGGGATCGGAATCTTGGCAGACAATACCTTGAGGTAAAAACAAAGTATTACACCCCAAAAACCTATTGATGAATATGTCCCAGTTTTTATACGCAACAAGATACTGCATCATTTTGTGCATCTGGTTATTTTGGTCAGCCCAGTAATAATCCAATTAACTGTACTGTGTTGTGTAAGATTTAAGCATCACTGAATTTTCTGATCATACTGCTAGAGGTCATGCCTACTTTATTATCATAAATGTATTTTCAGGGCAAAGTGCTACAAGAACAAAAAGTTATTCTTAGATAAAGTTATGAGAAGATCATTCTAGAAACTCTTAAACAATTTCTGACATCATGAATGCTGGCTGTCATGACAATGAGTCTGAACATTTTTGCCATTTTCTCAGATAGAGGCTTTATTATTTTATTTTGTTTTCAAATGCATTCTGCTACCAAAGTAGAACAAATGTAATTTACTTTTTATTAAAATAATTTATAGAATTACTTAAGGAATATTTAACAAAACCAATTTTTATTTTCAGATCTATTTGCCTGAATTTACTGAATGTCAGTATTTTCTTGAAGAAATATACACTACTGAAAGGATTATACAGTTCAAGCAGTACAGGTATATGCGGATTACAGACTGAATGTAGTCCTCGAATCCAATGCTATAGTTTTACTATGCAGTTTTTCCTTCAGCAAAAGAACATGAAGGGTAAAGTCTTAACCCCATTAAAAGTCAAGGCAAAGCTTCCATGGACTGTAATGAGACTGGGATTTCACCCAAGGTGTTAAACTGTGGTTTGGGAAAGCGAATAAAAATACATCCATTATTGTAACAAGTACTTACCTGCTAGCCAGACTGAGCAATTCATGTCTATCGGCTACTGCGGATTTCTTTTCCAGTTCCCACAACATCACATTGATCAGGTATGAATTCTTAATTACAATGGGCACTTCTTCAAACATGTTTTCATAAGCAATATTTGCTTTTTTCAAGCTGTGAAAAAAGTTTAAAAAAAATGTATTAATATAACCAGTAACTCTCTTGTCTGTTTTGTTGAATTGTTGCTCCAACAACAATTGGCAATTTTGTAAAAACTCTTGATTTTCATAGTTCCACAATCAAGTAAGAGTCAAGCTTTGGTAAGAGAGCATTTGCATGGCAAAACCTCACGTTTACAAAGGCTAAGAAAAGCTGCTCTAGGAAAAACTCTCAGAAGTCAAGCAGCCGCTTTGCTTGCTAATACATTAGTTACATGAAAAAGGCTCCAGCTAAAGACTGTACTGACAGGATTAACTCTGCCCCTTCCAAAATATTTTACTGATTTCCCTGCCATCGGGGTTTCTTAAATAGAAGTGAACAGTCAGTTACCACATGACACTGAAATACCCTTAAAATCATAACTATTACAGTGAAAAACAATCTCCCCAATAGCTGAATAATTAAAATTTTTACTGACCAAAAATTAGATTGACAAAATAGTGTGTTTTGAAATAATTAAATTCCACAGCGGATATTAAAATATAAATTTCCAGTGTGTATTTTTTTACAATATACATATAAAAACTATTGTTATTGCTTTATTACAAAAGTAGACAGTAATACCTTTCATAAAACCTGGAAATAAAGGCATGACCTATAAGTTTCTAAGGAAATATATCCTTAACTTCTTTGTATGCATATTGGGTTTTGGAAGAAAAACTTTTGCTTTTTGCCTTCTGCCCCCCCCTCCTCTTTTTTCTTTTTTTTGGGGGTTTTTTTTTTTTTTTGACTAAGCGCAGATTCGTTTGTTCATCATGGAAATGTTATGTTTAGACACCAAGCAATGAAATTATTCCATTTTTCCTCAATGAAGAAAGTTTAACAAGTGCTTGTGCTTTTGCTGTTGAACACCAAGCTGTTTGAGGAAAAAGATGACAGCTAAGGCCTGTATCTATTACAAGCAGCTAATCTTTTGAAATAGAGGAATTATCCTACTTTAATCTAGAAGATTGTGTGGAATAAATACAGAAGAACAGATATTCCAGAATACCTGTTCAATTTTCCTTCTGGGAAAAAAAAAAACCAACACCTTAAAGACAGACCAGCTATTTCCCCTTTTCCATTTCTTTTTCTATATTTTTGATTGTGTTCCCAGATACAGCTATCTTCACCGTGGTCCTTACAGCCAGCCTGCTGACCATCTCCAAAATCAGTTCAAGTTCCACCACTTCAGCCCTTATTTAGATGCCAAAGATAGATTTCATGCACATCTATCGCTACCCATATATATATCCAGTTTCCCCAGCACACGCTATGACATGAGATTTTAAAATACAGTCTTTCATCACCCCATGTACCCTTCTACCTCTCAAATAACCCAGCAAAACCAATGAGAAAACATTCTTTTAAGTTACTTACGCTTCTGGAGAGAAGTCTTTTTCTTTGCAAACTTCCATCAGTTTAGGAGTCAGCCTATATGCCTTTAGTGACAAAGACCCTTGGGCAGTTTTAATGGGGTCTATAATTAAAAATGGAGGAAGCGTATTATTACTAACTCCAGATTGTTTTTGTTTTGGTTTGGTTTTTTTTTTTAATATCTGAATGACATAAACAGGAGGAAAATAACTAAGCAGCCCTATTAAAAAAAAATTAAGACAACCAACACAAAAAAGACACTATAGCGGAAGTAAACCTATTGTATTGAAATGTAAAATACATCCAACTATATACAGAGAAACTAATTAATAAAATTAACTTGGAGAACATGGGGGATCTAGACCCATTCTACTCATAATATTATTTCCCCATTAAAGGTCTAATTCACATTTTTATTTTCTTTTACATAAACTATCCATAGAACTTATGTAAGAGCTACCTCATTTAAATAAAGATTTTTCCCTCCAGTCATTATGCAGTAAATTAGCATATTCATTAAACTGTATTTTATACAAAACTCCTATAATTTTAGAGTAGCAATAACCTAATTCAGATCAAGTTGCCCTGCTGCTTCGTGCATAACAATGTAACTGGTATATAAAAAGATTAGTTTTGCCTTGACATACTCTACTGAATTTAGGGGGAAATTTTCTAAACAAACTGTTACATTCCTAGGACAAAGAAGCTTAACACTTGCAGCATGATAACGGCTGAAGCACGCCAACATGAGAATAAAAGCTGTGTTAACATTCATGTTGTCTGAAACTTAACACAGTAAAACTTTTAGCAATCGGTGATAAAATGAAAACCAAAATAGACTGAAACAAGTGGAAAATTCATCAAGGTCTGATGATGCAATGTTTCCAGCCAATATAAGTATACTTTAACAACTTGTTCTTTACTGTAATCCAATTGTTAACATACTGAAACAATTTTGGGGCAGCTCATAAGATTGATCGTATTCATTAGTATTTTTTCTGACAGATACTCAGGACGTTACATTTACTTCTCAGCTGGAAACTATATGCAAGTCTGCCAGATATGGCAAACTGTGAGTGTTTGGGGAGGGGGAGGCTATAAAGCTGTTAAATTGCCTACGGTTCTGATACAGCACAGAACATCTGGTCTGGAGAGCTTGAGGAAACACCATTAAAAAGCAGAAAAGAAAAAAATCTTTGTGCTAAGAAACAGTCCAGGTTTTGTATGCTTCTGTCAGAGGTATAAAAAAACCTTGGCAATTCGTGCGATGATTGGTCAGTCACGTACAGAGCCAGACACGCCAGCAAGCGGGGTTTGTTAGACATCTGGTCGGGTTCCACCAGCCCCTTCCACGAGGGAGGGGAGATGAAGGAATAAAAATGAAGCAGCTACTCCAGCATTCCAAAACGTACACATCAGGGCTCTGATAGCAAGAAAAATAAACAGAAAGAAGGAAACCCTGTCTAGACTTAGCTGCTGCTGAGGCTGCCGTAGACACAGGGTTGGTATTTACTCGAAAAGGCCTGCCAGGCTACTCTTACAGGCAAAAGACAGAATACAAAAATAGTAGTAATAATATTAAGAGGGGAAAAGAATAATAAAGGAAACCTCATACTAACCGTAAATGAGAACTACAGACTCCTCAATTGCGTGCTGGTAACTGAACTGGGAGTCCAGGAGGGCACGAGTGACAAAAGAGCCATAGTATGTGGACTGGTACCAGCCAACGTGAAGATGATCAATGTTTACGTGGCGAAGGCTTCGCATCATTTCCATCTGGTATTGAACTAGATTAAATAAAAAGCATGTTTAAAAAGTAAACTTACACAATCTGTACTATTTCGAGGGAGAGCTTCATATTAAATGAGTAAATTGTATTTTATTTTCTGTTCATTTTTGCCACTGTGTAGAAGTTTGTTTATTCACTGCTGGACTGTCTTCATTAAAATCCAGAGCTTCCTCAGAGAATGAGAGTAAGACTGGCCTGAGTAAGCAGACTTTTTTCAGTTAATTGCTAAAGTGATCAACAAACTGTTACACATCATTTACAGTGTGTATTACTTTGCTCATTCATAAAAAAAATTCCTTATACTGGGTTTCGTTAAGCAGTAACATTTTACCATTTAGCAACAAAGAAATACTGTGATTTAAGTTGTAATACTGTCCGGGATTAGATAACTTTTGGAATCAAAAGCAGAATTATTTAATGAGTATATGAAATGGAAAATAAACTATTTGTCTTTTTCACAACATAAAACTACATTTTCTGTATTAGTTTGGGGGACCAGCTACAGATGTCAGAGTTTTGACTGCACTTACCCTCAGTTTTTCAGCACTGTTTCTTCTTTTTAGGTGTACACAATGCATAAGTATGCATGTATGTATAATATTATACATAATATACACACACATTTATATAAAGTAAGTTACCTTAGACAGTAGAGAACATTTTTTGTCAGACTTTTTACACCAAGAGCTGTAATGTTTCATTGTACCAATGCCTAAATTCTGTTTCTGCTAAACGCTTCATTCAAACAGATTGCCTTGATGGAACAGAATTCTATTCAGGAATGTTTAACGTAATCCCATCGAGCAGATCAACACACCTTACCACTTATCAGACCTTTTAAACAGACAGATGCTGTGCCTGCTGATTAAATTTAAGGAAACAGATTTCAGTGTGATTATCAGATGAACTAATGCTCACAGCCAACTAACTGATAGGAAATCAAATGCAACAATACTACACAATCCTTCAGTTTCGTTTGCAGCTGAAAAATTTACAAAGATTAAAAATAACCCCCTTCTATGCATTCATTTTTGTCAATTTTTTTCAAGGCTTCTCCTTGCACAGATGAAAATATGATAGCCATTATAAAAGAAAGCAACATGAATTAATTAGAGGACAGAATGTGCTACATTTTCAGACCCCACTTCATATCTTTTCAAGAGAAAAAAAAAAAAATCCAACCATATTCTTTAAAGATATGAGGAGACATTTTTCAAGATTGGACAAATATTTTTCCAACTTATCACCCTTACAGCACAAACTACATTCTGCAGTCTGCTGGCCCTTTTCATTAAATTGCGATATCTTACTGACTGTATTTTTAAAATAATCTATGTAGACTTATATAAACCCTTGCAGACTTTTTCCATCAGCATATATTGGTGCTTGCATTCCATTTCATAACATCTTAACAGAAATGACTTGGCATTTGTGTTTCATCCAGGACACCATGATAATACAGCACCCCAAAACTAATAGAGCAAAATCATCCAGGCTAAAGCCTGAAATCCCCCAAGGTGCAAGCAAAGACAAGGCCTGCGCCATTCGGCTGTCTCTAAACCAAGGCAAATCTAAAGATGCCACTACACTCTTCAGGACAGCCAGCCAGTAGAACTGATCAAACAGCTGTTTGAAAGTCAGTATGAAAACCTTCCCTCGTGCCAGATCGAAATAAACTTTAATCCTGCTTTCACTGCACAACTTCCAGAAATAGTGGCCAGTTTCAAGCACGCTCCTTCCACAGCAGCCCCGACGCTTTAGCAGGTAGCATCTCAACGTTTCTCACAAAAGCAAAGCTAAGATCTAGCTTGTCAAAGAAGCTCAGTCCTTAAACTTGCAAGGTTTTGTTGGGATTTTTTTGGGGGAAGACATTACGTTTCTAAATTTTACAATTAAAATATAAAGACAGACCGACCTCCCCTGGAACAAACTAAAAGAATCCTGCTGTGACCACGATTTTGAATTGAAAAAGCACATGATCCATTTATTAAAGGTAGCTAGAATAAACTATTTCACTTAAAAGAAGCTTTTCAAAGATATATCTGTGTGGAAAGCAAGTAAGACTTGCTTTTGACATGACATGCCACAACATGCTAAAACACGAAATTATGGTTAGATCCTTTCTAGTCAAATGAAGTCATGAAAAGGAAAACTAGAAAGGGATTTTCAAAAGCAGCTGAAAGAGATAAAACATTTTTTGAGAATGAAGTTAAATCTGGATTTTTAGATAGCTGAGCTAGACTGCTCCTCACAGTGGCAATTCTCTTGTAATTGAGGACATCTCAAAGTAGAAGCGGTCACGTAATGATGGGAGAAAGATACTTACATATAGATTCCTATGAAATCATACAGTTGACCCATTCAGGTAATTTCTCCCTTAAGAGGTGTAATGATAAAGAGAGGGAATACCCTAAGAAAACATCCACATCTTTTACAAACTTGAATAGAGGTCTATCATGCTCTTAAAAATGTTCATCTGAGAGGTAACTGGTAACCAAGTTCCAGAACAACTTATTTTCTTAAACACAGTATAATTAGCAATACGTAACTGACGTGCAAGCAATATCATCTAGAAGAAAAAGGACTTGCTGAAAACCATCCAGATTTGAAGTCAGCAATTCCTCCTCTCATGACTGTTAGCAGTTAGATGATAATGAAGGCAATAGCGGAAAAATCTCAAAGAACCAATAAAGCATCAATAGCTAACATCTCTGCCTTGGGAAAACAACTGCAGAAATTAAAACATGATGCAGTCCCCACCAGGGAGAAATGGAAACTCTTTTAACCAAACATATATATTTTATAACACGTATTAGTAGCTACATAGCTCCAACAAGCTGCCAGCTTGCACAAATGGATAACAGCCCCCAAGCTGCTTTTGTTGATATCATTACCACTGTTTCTTTATATCTTTTGCCCAATCTACGGAACATCATTTTTTTACCTAGAAGTTTAGCACAGACTAGGGAAGAGCTCTCTGCTTCTATCCAGTCCTCAATCTACTAGGACACAGGGTGGTCATGCACTTCTTCTAACAAAGAGTTCACTGTTTCAAGTCACAGTCCTTCCCAAGCCACACCGCAAAGGTGCCACTAAAAAGTAAGAATGCCCAGAACTGAGGTGAGCAAGGAAAAGGGCAAGGGAGCAGCCATATCAGGACGCTTCCTCCCTCTGCCCCTCATTTAAACAGTGCACCTATATTTTTAAGCAAATTACTTGTTGAAGAGTGTCCTTATGATGCGCTTCTTGCATTGAGAACGCACAGACTCCACCTCCTGAGCCATCATGTATCCCCTGAGCACCACTCCGGGGTGGACTTACATTGGTTTTTTTTAAACAGAAGATTCTCTCTTTTGCTATTATTAAAATAAACCTCCTTCATCTAAAAGGGTGATTTTTTTAGCTAGTTTGCAAACCGGAGGGGGGAGGGGGAGGGGGAGGGGGAGGAGGAGGAGAGGAAGAGATTAATGCAGCTACAAAGTGTTACTGTAATTTGTCTACAGCAGAAAAAGTGCAAAACTATACAGTATGGGTATTTTGCTTGAATATGACTGACTTGCATGAATTTGTACTAACAAAATCCCTTGACTGAAAACAGTAAACCCTATTACAGTACTTTGGGGGGTATTTTTCCCCCTGAATTCAAATATGTTTTAACAAACTTGTTGTAAAAGATTAAATACTAAAATTCTAAATTTCTAAAAAGTACTGGCAACATTAGAAACTTCATCTGGGCTTTAACATATAGGAGGTATATACCTACCTTACTAATAAGAATGCAACATACCTAAAATTATATAATAAATCAGAGGAAAGGCCAAGAACTGAACACTGTATGTGATGACCCATTCAACACTGGGACAACTCAGCCACGTTCTCTAAATACCTTAAAGTATCCTCGTTCAGGAACTTCACTATTTGAAAACCTAATTTAAAAAAGGTCAAATCAATGGAGGCACTGGAAAAAAAAAGGTCTATGTGACGATTTTAAAATGCAAACAAATCCAAGACACCAGAGTTTACAAACAACTGGCAAATGCATATCCCTCTTGAAATAACAGCTTATTTCTAAAATGCTTCCAAAACAAGTGCTCTTGTTGCAACCTGATTCATGATGCAAGTTTATTTATCGCTAAAACTGTATTTCTTTATAAACCATTTATTAAAATCCAGCTCTCAGAAGGTCGCATATCAATGTACGCATTGCCGAAATGTAGTCCTTAAATAGTTATCGTTACCATCAGATGAGAGGCATTTCAGCCTGGCCACATTTGGACTGCTGGTAAATATTATGACATGTGAAGCCCTGATCAAAGATGGCCTGGAGGCAATACATTTGACAGCACCTCAGATGCTCAAAGCCTTAATTTCCAAAGCATATTTTAAATTGATACGCCTTAAGAAATCTGGTTTTAAGAGAAGAAACCAACAAGTCTCCTAAAAAGCCAAGCCCCACCAAAGTGGAAGAACTTTGTACCAAGTATCACGTGCCGTAGACTGGTTTTACGTTGCTGCTCAGCCAGGTGGCTCCAGCGTACACCGGGCACAGGCAGCACTACCAAAGGAGGCAACAACCAACTCAGTGCTATGAACTGCTAACATCCACATAGCCTTTGTCTGGATTTCACAATTAAGTGTTTGTCTTGACTCACATTTCACAAATTTGTCTTAAACGATGAACTCAAACAGCAGAAGCTACACATCTTCACGAGGGCAGGTCACTGATTCAAGAACAGGGCAGACCTTTATTGCTCCCTCACCCACAACAGCCTCCTCAAAAAGAGTCTCTGGAGCATCTGAGGATGAATATTGTTTCCTCACAGAATCTTGGGCATCCAGAAGACAGATGAACTACAACTTAGGGTTGTCACCAACTAAATTTACTCAACACTGGGCATACTTCCCGTGGGCCACAAAAGTCCACCAAAGGAAACAGCACCCAGCCTCAGCGCTAACACTTCCCTGAATTTAACTGGCAACACAAACATGGCAAATTTTGGTTATTCTGGTCAAACTATATTGAAAAACAGCTAAAATATTCCTTTTATAGCACCGCTACTAATGTGGATAGTATTTTTAAAGCAATAATTTGTCTCTTTTGAAGTGCTACCATGTGGTAGCATGCATACTGAACAAGTGCTATACACTACATGGTACTTTTTAGCAGCACAAAAAATTCTGTTTTTTCTATACATATTAAGCTTTGCCAAACCACATGTATGCTTCAGACAGTATCTTCAATGACTAAAACAAGTTAGCAGATGCTAGTTCAAGGAACCAGCGTATGCATTTGAAAAAAAGGAAAATTGATTTATTTAATTTAATTAAGCACAGAGAATTATGGAGACAACAGATTAATTTGATCCCCGCCACACACACAATCTCAATTAATTGTCTAAAAAACTATGAATCACAATGACTGCATCTATTGATAACAATTTCAGTTGTGAAGATACAAATATATTTAGTATCACAACCAATGTACTCCGGTTAAAAAATACAAATAAAAAGGATGAGTAAAGAGAAACAAGAATTCACAGTTAATTCCGGCAAAGGCAACGTTTTATCTGAAAAAGCCTTTATATACTGCTGAAATGTACTTTTTAAGCTTAAGTGTGCAACACATATGCATGCACATATTTGCAGATTTTTATCTATATTCAACCCACACACACACTTCTCCCAAGACAAATGCACAAGCCGAGTAACTCAACAATTCTCCTATTCAGGGAGAAAAAAAAATAAAAGTAAATATTGCCTTCCTCAATAATATCCATTTCCTCCTCTGAAATATCAAGTCAGGCTTACAAAACAGTACTCTGTTTTATACAGTTTTGCTATACTGGGCTGAAAGCACCTGATCTCCTCCAAACTTGGAAGCTAAGCAGACCAGGGCCTGTGAGTAGCTGGATGGGAAAAAATCACCTGAAAATAGGCAAAAGTCCAAGAGTCATAGTCAATCACAAGACCACAAAAACAAAAGTGAGTCAAAAGACTTAATTCAACTCCATTTTAATTGCTAAATTGAAGGATAAAAAAAAGAGCAGAACATATTTGTCTGAAGTGGATTAAGTTTTTCTTAAGCAATTCTTATATTTTAATGAGTTAGCAACTGTGGTGGAAAAACTGCACACCATCTGAAAAGCTCTCTTTACAAATCCACATTTTCTTTATAGACTACGGCACAAATTGAAAGCAAATCTGCAGTAATCACCTCCATTTATGCCACTGATGCTACTGCAAGCCCAACCATCTTCCATGAGTAGATGCTTATTACGGCAACTGAGGCTTTGCTAGTGTCTTAATGCTTTCTAAAGCAAAAAGTCCTTCATTTTATGAGAAAGAGGGGGAGAAACAGAAGACGGAAAACTCTGAAGTAACCATTTATTGTGTATGCTCAGAGAACTCACTCATTTTTAACCTGCATCAAAATTCTATGTTAGTTTTACTACAGCACTGTGTGGTATTAATTGAGCTCTACAGAAAAAGTATGGGACACCCAGAGGAGGTACCACAATCAGTAGGTGAACAGCGAAAAGTAACAGGAACATAATAAAAATAAAACAACGTGTGTGGAGTGCTTCTGCCTGGAGATACTTACCCAAGATGTAAGCACATATCTCCAGACTGTTCTTTATTACCAGTTCAGACAGACAGCAGTTGCCCATGCATGGTCTCCAACAGAGATGACAAGTAGAGGCTTGGCAGTACAGGCAGAGGTAAGTGTCCCGGAGTTTGGGACACCCCACTAACGCAGGCAGTAACTACCCATCACTACCTTCTGGCTTTACAGAGGTGGCTCCAAGACATGGGCCAGCACAAGGACATACTTCCTCCCAAAGCCGGGCAAGGTAGGAAAGAGTAGTTCTGTCGCCGGTGGGAATAAAGGAGGATGAGGACAAGTTTTCAGAGAATAGGAGTAAAACAAGGGAATGGGTAGCATGGGGATGTGCGTGACGGGACAACGGGAAAGCAGCAAATGGAAGCACACCACTTCCTGCACATGTGCTGGCACTCGCCCAGTGTTTTCTGACAGCAAGCTTGGGGCTCCGGTCTAAGCACAGAACCACTGAATTAGGAGGCAATCAAACCAATCAAGCTATCATATCATTTTATTACCACATGAGCAAACATTCAGATGAGCCCTTGGACAAACTAGATCTCACTGACCACACAATTCCCTACACAACTCAAGATAATGGAAACTTGCACTGTTTTTAAATAAACATGCAACAGCCTCAAGAATAGTCTAAAGATGATGTGCAGGACTGTCAAGGTAACTTGCTAAATTGTCTTCTAAGGTATGCAACATTATTCCAAAGGATAAAAGCACTATAATACTATCTTCCAGAAACATTAAAACATTTGAGTCTTCTAAAAGCATTTTTTAATTCAGAAATCCATTTTAAACTAGCATCTTGAAATTAAAGTTGAAATCAAGCAATATAATTTCACTCTTTTCTTGACGATGACCTTTAAGAATCAATTGTCAGAAGAAAATGCAGCATATTTTGAAGGTTTTCTGCCATATATTTGCAGCAGTTTTCTTGGCCTTTACACAGAAAGCTCCATCTTCACAGTATCTTACACTCACCACTTAATCCTCAATCTCCTCCTATTCAGCAGGTAAACATTATCCATATCTAAGCACCCATTTGGCTTACTACACTACTATTTTTATGTTGATTGAAGATGGATTTGACACAAGATTAAAATCTATCAGGAAAAAAGTTTCAGTCATCCGACACTATCATGACAGCAGTACACCATACTACTAAAAATGCCATCTAGGCAACTTAATTCTTGCTTTCCCTGTAAAAGAGCAAGAAGATGCTATCTCATTTCCTAATAAACATCAAATGCCTAATAAAAGCATAAAATGTTTTCTATTAGGAATAAATTCCCATGAACTTCAGCACCTTAAACCCTTCACTTATAATTTTTGTCCAATGAGTATCATTCTAGCTGCTAAAATGCAAAGCAAGATTAAAGGCATGAAAAGGAATCGGCATGGTCAAAACCCAACTATATGTTAGAGTAACCTCGTATCTGACTAAGCACCTCCTTTAAAAAAAAAAAATAATTTGTAAGAAATTTAGTAAGATTCCCGTAAGTTTCTTTACTGGCCATCAACTTTTGCTTGTTTACTCTACATTAACAGGTAAAAGCTTTACAAAATATTATCAACATATCTACCTTAGTGCTACAAGTTACAAAGAAATTAAGCACGCAATAACACAAAAATGTGTGGTGAAAAATCTAATTCCTTTCCACATAAATGTGAATCAGATAAATGTAATTTTATGAAATTTTATATTATATAAATGCTCAGAGAGGTTATTAAATTATCTAGAAAAAATATGGAAATGTTTAAAGATTAATTAATTACACGGTCATTTTTACTGTTTAAAATTTAACACAGATTTTCATATTCAACAATTTGAAGGCAGAATGGGGACAGACACTGAAATGGAAACAACTTAGCAATCACTGCACATTGAAAATCAGTAATGTCATACACTACGCATCACAAGAAAGTCAGTCTCATTTTGTTAATAACTTTCAATAAGTTAAGAAAAACAATAATGACTTCACATAAGGGGTTTGGAAGCTTTTAAATCCCCCACCTCCCCTTGAAGAGCAGAAAAAGATTTTTCTTTTTTGTAAAGCTTCAAAGTTTGGGTATCTTGTACCACTCAGTGTTTGCATTGCAAAAATTCAAGAGGCAGGTGGAAGAGGAGGAACATAGTTCAACACTTAAAGCTAAAACACCCATCTTCTCTTACCAGATACAATGAAGCAAGTGGTTTCCCAATGCCTTGGTATTAAATATCCACATGTCTGTTTCGAAGAATCTCTCACACTGTTCTTAAGTTTCTAGCTCACAAAATGTGGTCTGAACACTGAAGCAGACACAGCCTCCATACAACAATTTTCCTGAATTGTCTTTGTAGTAAATCAGGATTCATTAAATTAAAAAAATCACTGCTACAGACTGTTTCTTCAGTTGCAAGTTACACAAGCTATTTGTTTTCTGTGACCTCCATCAGCGCATCTTGTAGGGATAACACCGTTAAACATTTGGCAGGGAGAATGAGTCAAGAAAAGTTCTAATTTTTGGCAAAAGAGAAGAACAACATGGTAGCTACCCCCACAAACACGTCTTTGGAATGAAATTTACACAAGTATCCAGCTTTCAAATGTGTTAAGTGCACTAGGGAAAAAAAGACCAGCATGTCTTCTGACTCAGGCTTACAGCTTCTTCCATCAGGGGCCTATTTGTGCAGAGCAAGATCTCCCCATGCTCCAGGAAGGCTTGAAGCAGTTAACATCTACTTCTCCTTTAAGGCAGAAAGGAGCACCCTACACAACCCCCAAAATTCACATTAGTTTCACAAAATCTACCAGTTTTATCTAGCCCAGGTGCTGTAAAATGCTGTATTAACGTCTTTCTTTGCAGTAAGAATGGCACTTAACTCTCACCCCTCATTTAAAGCAAAAACTAGGAGCTTTGTACAATACCTAGATGAACACGTCTCAAGGACATTTCAGTATACCTCTTACAACACTCTTAAAACACCACCTGACACCTCTCCATAACACATCCCACTGAGCAGGTAGTCATTTAACTGGCCATGACACAAAGAAAGACTGAGACATCCCGTCCGACCAGCTTGGAGAGCAATGATCTTACCCAGTAGATAGATGAGAAAACATCTCTCCACTGTGAGATCTGGGGTCAGCCATTCGCTTTGCCAAGCATTGACTTTCCGATCAAAGGAATCAAGTCCTCTTGCTTGCAGTCCCTGCCACAGTAAAAATCTTTACCTCTTGTTAGCTTGCAGACAGAAAGATCTGAGAGTGATGGGTTCCCTGCTGGTTTAGTTCTCGAGCTACAGATCCAACCACTACACAGGAGACAGACATATTCAACTTCACTTCTTATCACTGGGCAACTCTTTAAAAGAGAGGGGGAAATCAACTTTTACTATCCTAGTGCTAACACAAAAAATTCTTAACACGTAGGTTTCTGAGAGGATAACTAGACAACCCCTCCACCTAAACATTTCTATAGATGAAGTGAAAGGCTTGTGTTGCACATATGGAGGCTGTGGATCCATACTTCGCTAATGCCTAATGAGAGCCAGAACTGAGTATCTGAAATAACTGACTCTTTTTTATTTTTTTTAATACATTAAAATATTCATAAGGGATACACATTACACTAGTGTTTTATTGCAGCATGTTGGTTACCAAGAGGTGTTCTCAATTTTCTCTCCGGATAGTTTAAAGTTTGTGAAACAATATGAAGGAAATTGCTTGTAGGTGGGCTCAAGACTAGAAGACCCTGATTAACATTTTCTAGGGAGCCCGAAGAAAAATATTCAATTTTGGAGGAAGAGTAGGACCAGTGGTGCAAATCTTGTGAAAGAATTTGCCCCAAAGACTCCTAAATTAATGCAATTAGATGACAAGATATTTTTACATCTCATGAAAACCTATGCCTTCTTATTAAGTCCTCCATGCCAATGGCCGTGGCACAATCATTTTGGAAGCTGCTGGCTGCACCAAGAAACAGCAGGTTAAATCAAATTCTGATAGAGGTAGTCCCTTCCTGCATGTGAAAACCAGCCTCCTTCAATTCCTGAAGCCAAATAATATTATATAAATGCCAACATGACAGACGATAGCATTAGCAGGGTATTGGAGATGCAAAAAGTTATTTAGGGGCTATGGATGCTAGCAGGCAGCAAGAGCTTACAGTGATGAGAGACATGACATTCTGACCTGAATGATGGAAGCCAAATTTTCAACACATCTCATCCCATACAGCTAAGCACCAATGTTGGAAGAAAAACGTGTTAAGAATTTTGGAGCTAATCAATTGAGAAGTATGTTATGGTTCATTAGGCAAAACCTTGTTTTTATGCCAGTTCCAACACAGAGATGTTCAAGAACATCACTACTACATTGTTGTACTGTTTCATCACATGACTGCTGCCACAACAGCTATCGATTAAGTAGCATGTGCAACATTTAATTAGTGAAACGGTATTAAGGTACTTAACTTTTTAAAAGTATATAGTTTCAGGTGTAACAGTACAGATTTCTCAATAACTCCAATATGACGGAGGTGCCATGGAAAGCCAGCAGGTAGAGTTTGAAAGCAACTACACCATTTTGACACAAGAACCATGAAAGTAATTTTTTCCAGTTCCCACTACCTTTCTACCAGAATGCTCACTCCTTAGTCTGGGGAAGAAAAATACAGTTTAGCATGCCACACTTGGGCGGGGGGGACAATGACAGGGACATGCCAGTCCTTGTTTTAACACACAAGAATCTACTGAAGTATTTAAACAAGCATTGTTTAGTCTTCAGAGACTTTCCACATGGATGTGAAGAAAGTAAAACCTGGTACAACTAAATGACATTTCAACTGGCCAAGACAGAACCAGCCCAACTGTGCTGATGCATTAACATTCTCCAAATCCCAAAACTATTTCTATATCAGACTTCCAACCTTGTCTTGGACAACCTGAATAGTTAGCTACTACAGGTCCCATTTTCTTCCCAAGGAAATCAGATTTCTCATTATCACTTACTGCTTCCTTGTTTTTACTTATGTGTGTACGTATATGTGCATATACACACACATATACAGGAGGGCAGGGGGAAGAAGACGGATAGAGAGAATATACACAATTACCCCCTAGATTTAAATATGCATTTAATGAAGAATCAAGGTGGATACCATAGTAAATGGTAATGCACACGGCCATACCTTTATATACATGGAAAAAGGGTGTTGTAAAGCAAGTTCAACCATAAGTAATGGAAAGGCAACTTCTCAGCAACAAACAAGACACGGAAGCCTGACAGCATGTGTTCATTCGCAGTATTACAAGGTTCATCTTTACCCGCCCTACACACTCCTTAAAAAAAAAAAAAA
>VYXH01007960.1:442558-465490 GCA_013397275.1 Burhinus bistriatus
AAAAAAAAAACACACACACAGAAAAAAAACAACAAACCAGTTATGATTTCACACCACCACCCAGATAATAACCTGAAGAGTTAGGGAATTCAGATCAAGGTAACTCAAAACAGAAATCCCCATTTCATTGTGCGTTAGCGCTGCAGTTAGGAGCTATAACACTGCAAGGTATCTACTGAATGGCATTATCATTGGTATTGCTCAGCAGAGTTTCTGAAGCCCAGGCTAACACTCACAACGCCTGTTGTTCGTATAACTTCTTCAATGTGTCCTCAGAAACAATGAATTCAGGCCAGCTTCAGAAAGTCTTTTCCATAGCACAGCAAGAGGAACAATAAAAACAGGAGTGGTTAGATATTTGAGGTGAAAGCCATGCCTTCTCACAAGCAGCCTCTGGCATCTAACAACTTGAGATCATGCACTATGTTCAAATGCAAATGATAGTAAATAATTTAAACAAAACTAAAACCCTCAATAATTTAAGAATATTAAATTTAGAAAATCAAGCTTGTGGCTTTTAGATTGAGCTACACAAGACAGAGTTAGGGTAAATTTCTCCCCTTTCTAAGGCTTGTAACATCATATGGCAGGATTCTGCAAGCCAAAGCTAGTATTTCAGCAACACAGCGCTCGCAACTTTTATATCTAAGTGTGGCTTGTTCTTTTGAAGTAGCCAAGAACTAAACTCACACCCTGTTTAAACAGGCAGAAAAACTGCTCTGTGCCAAGGAGGAAGTTATAAACTTAAAGTAGGTTTTGTACATGGGAAACAAGTTGGGAAGCAGGGGGACAGATCCACTGCAATCAATTCTCTAATGAGGAAGAGAAAAAGCACAGTGTAATGTGCAGTACATTGGAGCTGGAGGCAGTAGGCTGCGGTTCCACTGCTCGCTCAGCTGAAGGACCCCCTGATGGGGGCTGGACAAGTCAATTCTTTCCATTCCTGCTTCTTCTCTGAAGATTATAAACCCTTGGGACAGCATTCCCTATTTACTCTCAACACCGCCGCAAAGCAAAATAACCCCATTTGAGAAAAAGATGAAACATTGAATTACTTGGTGGTACCTATACTTCACTGATTGCCAAAATGCCCTCATAACTAGATTATATTTACAAACCTAAATTATAGCTGGAGAAAGAAGTTCATCAAGTTTAATACTACCCAAAAAAGACACGGTTATGATGAGGTGTGTGGGATCAACAGCAAAAAGTCCATCCAGAGGTCACTCACTACTGGTGTGCCCTAGGAGTCAATACTGGGTTCAACACTCTTCTCTCATCTTCATTAATGACCTAGATGATGGAACAGAGTCCACTCACAGCAAAACTGCAATGATACAAACCTGGGAGGAGTGGTTGATACACCAGAGGTTTGTGCTGACATCCAGAGGGATTTCAACTGGCTGGAGAAATGGGCTGACAGGAACGTCAAAGTTCAGCAAAGGGAAATGCAAACTCCTGCCCCTGCAGAGGAATAACCCCAGGCACCAGCACATGCCAGTGCTGAGCGGCTGGAAAGAAACTGTGGAGAAAAGACCCTGGGGGTCCTGGTGGACACCAAGTTGACCATGAGCCCGCAATGCACCTCTGCAGCAAAGAAGTCCAACAGCCTCCGGGGCTGCATTAGGCAGAGGGTTACCAATAGGTCGAGAGGCACTGGTGGGACACATCTGAGGCGCTGTGTCCAGTGCCGGGCTCCCCAATAGAAGAAAGACATTGACTTACTGGAGAGAGAGCTCAGGGACAGGCCATGAAGATGACTGGGGCCATCTGTCTGTCGTGGTTTGGGCCAGATTGGCCCAAGCAGGTGGAACGACAGATGCTCTCTCTCTCCTGCTCTGCTTCCGAAGGGAGGCAGGAGAGAGAGAGAAAAAGAGAGACTTAAGGGTTTAGAAGGAACTAAACTACTTTAATGAAATATTAATAATAAAATAATGAAAAGAAATAATGAAATCTATACAAAACTGTATCAAGCTCCCAGGATGACAATCACGTCACCAGCAGGCACTGGGGGAGTCCCAGACTGGACTCAGTGACGGACGGGAACTGGATTCCGGATCTGGATTCAGGATCGGGATCAAAGGCAGATGCAGAGACAGAGTCCTCCTCACACACTGGCCACTGAAGAAAGAAGGCTGCCCCTTTGATCCCTCAGCTTTTATACTGAGTGTGAGGCAGATGGGATGGAATACCCTGTTGGTCAGTTTTGGGTCACCTGTCCTGTCCGCTCCTCCCTGCAGGTGTGACCCCTCTACNGAGGGCAGATTTAGATCAGATCTCAGGAAGAAATTCTTTACTGTCAGAGAGGTGAGGCACTGGAACAGGCTGCCCCCGGAAGCTGTGGATGCCCCATTCCTGGAAGTGTTCAAGGCCAGGTTGGATGGGGCTTTGAGCAACCTGGTCTAGTAGGAGGTATCCTTGCCCATGGCAGGGGGGCTGGAACTAGATGATCTTCAAGGTCCCTTCCAACCTAAACCATTCTATGATTCTATAAGACAAAATACTTTTTTGGTTTGGGGGTTTTTGGGGCAGTTTTCAGTGTTTTGTTTTGGTTATTTGTTTTTTTTTTTTTTAAAAAAAAAAAAAAGCTGTGAGGACAGATTAACTCTGGATCAGGCTGTCCAGAGCAGCTGTGGAGCGTCCATCTTGCAGATGATCAAAACCCAAATGTACAAAGCCCTAAGCAACCTGTTCTGCTTGGCCCTGCTTTGAGCAGGGGGATTGGACTAGAGACATCTCAACATCCCTTCCAACCTCAGCTATTCAGTTATTCCATGACTGGAAAAGATGGTTTAATAAGTTAGAACATGGTAAAGAAAAAAATAAACCCCCCCCCAAAAAAAATCAAACCTTAATTCAAGTTACACAAAATATTACTGTTCGATTTTTATTTATTTATTTTAATAAGGGGCTAAGATCCGAAAAGTTGTGCTACATACTAAAGAAAAATAATGGTGATCTAAGTAATCCAAGCTTGGCTCGAGTAAAATACAGGGTTTTAGAAACAAACAACTATAGTGTGAAATTTCATCAAAGGAGACGTTTTGTGTTTCAAAGCAGTTATTTTCATTTTGCATTCATCTTTTTGTTAGTTATTGAAAACGTTAAAAGCAATTATGCAGAGCACTATATAATTCTCAATGGATTCAGCCTAAATACTTTTTCAAATGCAAACAAGACACTAGTCACAATAGGTAGAAAATCTTTGGTTAACAGCCACAGACTATATTTATTTTAGCCACTCTCATTGAATGTCAAAAATGCAATAGAAATGGTTTTAAAAAATTAACATGGGTAAGCCAGTCCGAAAACATTTTGTTTCCCAAACTGTGCTTAGATTTGCGACTGCAGTTCAATATGCTAAGCAAACATGAAAATACAGAACTGTCAAAGGACAGAAAGGAAACAAAGCCAAGGACTGAATAACACTGAACTGCATGTCAAGAGGACTTGAAAAGAGAGGCCTAGAGAATTCATTTTGTTCAACAGATGGGGAAACATGGCAGAAAGAAATACAAATTAAAAAGCATCCTAGTACACCGCCCATGATGTCCTCTGTTTAAAATTGCATTTAAATCAAGAATACTGAGGAATACTGTTGCAGCCATCAACAGCAAAGTCAGTAAATACTCTTGAATAATAATCATATAACCAGAATAAAATCTAGATGAGCTGCTGAAGATCCTTTCTCTGCAAGATAGTGCAAAGAATGCTATTTTCTGAAGTATTTCACTGAAAAACAAAAATTTACACGTGCCACAGATATACATACATATCAGAAAACAGTTCAGAATAATAAAAATTTAATGAGCTTAAGAGCGTCAACTTTGAGGGATCTGGAAAGGTGATGATCCACTAAGAGTAAGCTCAATTTCTGTTTACTTAAAATAATTATTTTAAAATTCCCAATTTATTTTATTTTTATGTATCACAATCACACTATCAGGTACCAGCAGGAAATACTACAAACTTTGTCAGAAGTTTTCTATGCCTCAGAAGAAAGATGCTTATACTGTTCTCAGAGTCATCAAAAAACTATTTATAAACTGCAATTTGTGTTCCCAACACCTCCTCCATATTGTAAGAACATACTCAAGGGGACTGAAAAAAAAAAAAAGTAAAAATCCTTCTTTCTGTAGGAAGACTGTGAGCCAAAGCACTGCCTATTAGAGAGCATTAATGTATCCACACAGACACAGAGCTTGTGGTGTGTGCGCACAGAGTCTTAAGCCATAAAAGACCAACTAGAATGTGGTGGTTGATAGCATAGCAAAAAAGATATTTTTTTTCTGCATAGTAAATAATTTCAGTTACTGTTTAGCTGAAGAGTCTAAGAGACTTTTTCTACAAATAATCTTTCTTGAATTTTTATATTTAGAGTTGAGGGGTCTTGGAAACCACGTCCCAGTCCTTCGGTGGGTGGAAGATTCCATGTGAAAAATGGCCTCACCAGAGTCCTGGGAGCTAGAAACACCTGGCAAACTGACAATTGCACTACCAAAACCTCAGCTTGGGAGAGCTGAATCCCCAGTGGTTTCACAAAGCCAGACTCCCACTAGGGACTCAGCATAACCCAGGTCATGGTAAACTATACCATTTCTGCAATGGACAACCCTTCAGTGAGACTTTTAGGCAACTGGCTAAAGTACTTATATGATCACTCCAACACAACTGAAACTTTGCCCGTTCCACTGTTGTCTTTTAAAGGAGAAGTGGAGCCCAGGCTGTTCGCTCTCCTCTACTCCTCTATCCCCACAAGGCCACCTGGCAATAAAAGCCTATCCTCAAGGCCTCCTTTCTTAGGCATTACTTAGCAACACAAATACTACCCTGGACTTAAAGATATGCCAATTAGCTTTTAAAATAGACTTCCAAATTCTGTTTTGGAGAGCAACTGCTGATCACATCACGCTGGCTCTGGTAGCCAGCTGTTGTTTTAAAAGATAGCTATAAATATATTAAATACTCTCCCGATATTACTTTTCTATGTAAGCAACTGTAGCTGTTAGAAGGAGGCTATGTAATTAAGTCCCAAAGGGGAGAGACGTTTACACAGCCACAAAAGAGAGATCCACAAATGGAAGAGTATGTACACAAAATAGTCTGTTAAGACCTGCTCCATGTTACACAAGAGTTCACAAACTCTTGATCCAAAGTGTTTTTAAAATTACTATCTTTTCAACTCCTCCTTTCAAGGACAAGAGCAATAAAGAACTTGTTTTCCAATGCTGCATTTCAAGTGCAAGAATTGTATTCGATCTTTGCTTGATTTTGCGAAGTCTGACAATTTTTCTCTAGAATTCAAGTGTAACATTCAGATCTGCAGACCAGAGTCAGATTTAAGTGTTCACTTGGTTTCTACTTACCTTCTAGCTGATGTTGACTAACAACTCGCTCTGTTTTTTGGGGAAGTTTCTTTTTCATGGAACCGATACAGTGATGAAAGAAAAGGCAAAAGGCATAGACAGTGCCTGATGAGCAACTCTATTAAATGCGTTTGATAAACAAAATCACTAAACAGACTTTATAGACATTTCACTTGCTGTCCCCTGCAATTTTCGCTGGTAAAACTTTACAAATATGGTTTTGTTACACTCCTGAACAGCAAGTCACAAGTATTAAAATTTTCATTAACAGGTATCAAACACACATCAGCCTTAGGAAAATCTTGTAACTCAAACACGGCAAGGACAGCACATGGTTTTAAGCATGTAAGCAGCTGCAGGAACACAGAAGCTGAATTTCTGACCTCCCATCCTGCACAGAGGCAATGGCCACTGCGCAAAAACAAAGACAGCGAACCATAGAAGTGTCCTAAAGATCAATTTCCTTCCACAACTACGAACTGAATCACTCTCTCTGAGGGATCTCTCCTTGAGATTCACAATTATTACTGAAAATGCTGAAGCTTCTTCAACAAAAAGATTATTTCAAGCTGTAAACAAAGATATTAAATCACATGAAATATTAATAAAGAAATGTAAAAGACAATGAGCCTACATAAACAAAACTTGCGCAGTTTAGGGTTACATTATCTTTACAAGCAGGCTTAGTGTAAATCAAATTGGATCAATACATGAAATAAGGTATCTTGCTGAAATATAGTTTAAAATAAAAATATATTTAATATGAGACATTACAATGCTTCTTCAGGTTATAAAAGGGTTCCTTTATCTCCAAATACCCATAACATGTTTAAAATACATTCTGAATTTTGATTTCTCACAGTGTTTGATATAGAAAACAAACCAGAAGGTTGCCCTAAAGATAAATGAAACATCTGGCGAAACATGTAATAAGCTTCAGGCTCACATCTGCTACTGAAGTTAGTATTCCCGCACCATAGCTACAAGCTCCCTGCAAAGCTCTATAAGAATAACTGAGAACAGGGAGGATTATAGGGAACACATTCCTCAATTTAAATTGATATTTCCTCTTCCATCTGAATCAACATTGTGCTTCCATATGTATGCATTAATGTCCAGCGCTAACCCTCAGTGGAAAATAATTTCTAAAAGCAAAGTTATCTCATTTAAAACCTATTATTTTGTACCATAGGAGATTTTAGGCAGTTTTATGCATATGCAACCATTTACCTAGGCATATTTATAGACACAAATATATGTATGTATATCTAGATAAAACTAGATACACTAACATATATATATATATATATAGTTTTCACTAGTCTTGGATCACAAGCAAACTTAAAGCAATTCATCCATATGCCATTACATTTGACAAAACTTACTGTAAAAAACAAGAGTAGACAGTAAAAGGCATAGTTACTGTAATTATATAAAAGTGAAGCCTCAAGTATTTTCAAGCAGTAACTGATAAAACTGAACGTAAGATATTTCCTAAGGAATAAACTATGTTTAACTCACATTCCTGTTTCTGTAAGAAGGTTGCTCAATATTTATCTTTTTTTACCCATTCGCTCCTAAACTTTCAATTTCTTCTATAAACAATGACATCAAAATGTTTATATTTAATGCCAACATAAATTGCTTTGTATTTGTGACTTTTTAAAAAGACCCTTTTGTGCCACAGAGAGTTTAGAAAAAGGCAGATATCTGTACAGCAGGAAAAAAACCCACTTACTTTTTGCAACAGCTGTGAAAGATCAGTCCTCCAGAGTAACCGAAATCATCGGCAAACTGAGAAGTGTTTAGGAAATAAAATGTTTCCATCACCTCATACTATCATTCACTTCCATTAGTACTGATGAAAGAGAGACTGGATTTTACACAGTGTTATAAATGGTAGGAACATTACTGACAGTGGAAACAGAGCTTGGTCACTAAACAATTCTAACATCAAACCTGGGACAAAAATCAGAAGAATAAATACCCCAGTGGGCACTTGGTTAGTCAAACTTAGAAGATGAAGAAGTGATATCCAGACCCAAACTTGTTTTTCCTGGATAAAAATTTCACAGTAGAACTGAAAGCGATTAAAATGTTTAATGCCATCACAGGAACACTGAAACTTTTCCACCAAATAGACCACACGTTAACACAAACTGCGTTGCAAAGAACCCTCTCAGTATGGGGCCTTTTTCTCCCACTTACCTTTGCATAATAGCCTTAATTATAATAATCAAAAAAGTTTTACATGTACTTAATGCAAGACATGAGACAAAAACAGGGAACAGATGAATGTAATGTGGTCAGTTAGGGAAAACAGAGATTAAGAACTGGTCATGGAAAACGTGGTTAAGCGAGTAGTGTCATGATATAAATCATGCATGATACCAAGAATCTATCACGCAGAATAAAATTGTGATACCAAGCATATCAAATTATTAGGTGTTGATATTAGGCTTGCGTCCTGCTCCTGGACACCCTGCAGAAAAGCGATGAAAGGTTCCAGAAGAAGAATGGATAAGGAAAGGGACCACCTCTGACACAATGAAAACCAAGAGGTGGAGGGTTCAGTTTTAAGAAAAAGCAAGCTTCAACTTCTGTTCCAAGTAACCATTGCAATTAGTCCACCTTGCAATGTAACTTTGAAATCCCTTGAAGACAAGTGTGATGCAAAAGCTTTTCATAACTCAAATCAGCTGGGAGGGGGAGGCAAGGGGAGGGGAGGCAGGGATAGACCAAAAACACCCAAAAAAACCCAAAAAAACAAAGACAAAAGAACCCAAACCAAACCAGTACAAATGACCAAAATGTTATTCTGATATGGACAGCCCTATGAAATCTGTATGCTAGGGTCTATAAATCATTACCTGTTTACACAACCTTGTCCATGTACAGCAGTTTGGAGGAATCTCAAGCGAAGTATCAGTTAAGGATAAATTCCCAGCTAACCTGTCTTTGTGAGCTCAAATTTTGTTCTTCCCTTAATGAGAAACACAACAGTTGCTCGGCTTCTCTACATGATTTGACAAATAAGTCTACAGCTGTGATACAGATAATATTTTGCTCAGGCTTCTTTCAGAATTACTGTAGCTGATATGTTATCTAGATATTTAGCTAAGAGTAAAACAAGTCACCCCAATGATGTTTACAGTTCTTGACCATTTTATGATAAAATAAACTCTCCGCTGTGTTAACAGACAATAAAGTAAATAAGATAGGAATAAAAATGATAGTTTCATGTTACACTCAATCGTTTAGCCCGAATTGCTGCTGAAATGGGTGATCCCTACTCATTCCTCCTCTTCCTCCAGCTACGTGAGCTGCATCAACTTGTTGGATTCACTCTGCAGCGGATCAACAAACTAATCTGACTCACTTTGTGGCCATGCAATCCCTAGATCCTACGCAAGGGAGGAGGCAGGAACATGCAGCCAAGCGCACAGAGGAACAGTCGGGACCCCTCCCATCCCTCGGCTGTGAGACGAGATTACAGGTATTATGAAAGTCCACCTGCAGACAACAAATCACTCCTCCTAGAATGAACAGTATCACACCTAGAAACACCCAATTTATTTTTTTTTTTTGGTTATACATCATTCAAAAAACCTGTCCTACTAAAATAAAAGGGGTAAATTACATGTTACAGTTAATTTCCCATTCTTGAAACCATCCAACTTAATCAATACAGTGCTGCTTCCAGGCCACAATATAAATGGTTCTGTTACCTAAGATTTGCTTTGCCAGGGAGTGAGCTCTGAATGACAGATGCTCGAATTACAAAATTTAACAGCCAAAAGGCTGCTGTAAGAACATATTTAAATTAAACACTACCTACAAAGGTCTCCCTGTAACAATGATCGTTTGCTTCAGAAACAGCAGTGCAATAAAATGGTCTACTCCTAGTCATGCATGTCCTAACAAGAGCTATAGCTAATTAGGAGAATTGTAAGAAAGACACTTAAATAGCATTACAATGATTTAAAGTCATCCAGAACTTACAGAATTTATCAAATAATACATACATACAGCCTTACTTTGTTTTTCACATATGAGAAACTGAAAAAAAGATTGTAAAACTCAAAGCAAGAGCCCTGTGACGTTAACTGGAAACTTTAATTCACTAAAGTTTAGAATGTGAAGGAGGACAAATCCGTACTCAGAGCGCCCTACATATGGATACAGGATTTATGCAGCGAATGATTAAAAAGGAGTGTCAGAATTCCAAAAGAATAAATCTTTTCTTAATAAAAAAAAAAAAAAAAAGTCTTCTGTGTAAAAAGCTGTGTAAAAGTTGGGCATTTGCTTTGTCAACTAGAACATATTCTGGGGATAGTGTGTATCAATACAGAAAGTACTGTAATGATAAAGGAAAGCTCCAAAACAGTTTGAAATAGAAATACATGCAACAGAAGACTGCGTTAATACTCAAGGTCTCCTGGATGCTTGGAGTTAGAACTACTGATTTGAGTATTTTTATATAAAATTAATTAGGAAAGAGTTCCTCTGAAAAGTTATACAGCCAAGTAGAGTTACACAGCTTCGAAATATTGACATATCTTGCTTTAAGTCATTCTGCATTCTTCTCCCCATCCCGCAGTGCATGCAAACCACTCCCCCTATGCACATAGCTTTGTGGTGCTGTCGGCAGGTCGAGTAGGATCAAATTATGCAGAGGAAATAATGGTACACATTGTATTTCACTCTACGACCAATTAACATCTACATGAAATCAGTCAAGACAGGAACCATCAAAGCAAATGTCTTCCCCTCTGCAGAACTCTATATAGACAAGATGAATCACAAAGAATATCATTCAAACTCCAACTGTGAATTGCATTTCTTGTGAGAAAGAGAGAGAACAGAGATTTCCATTCTTGGGAGACTGGTAAAATAGCAGAACAATTAAAAGGACTGAAGCATATGTTTAATTTTGCAGCAAATGCAGGATCAAGTGCCCAGATTGAGTTTGATCCTTCAGATTAGATCACAACAGCGTAAGTTTTCCCATAGCACCAGCCAACACCTCCATGCCCTTTCTAAAGAAGTGACATCTTTGAGCATCTTTCTGTTTAATGAACACTACTTCACCAGCTCAGGCTTTATACCAACAGTCTGAATCACCTTTTCCCCTATTTCTTAAAACCTCTCAATTTCATCACTAAACAGGACAGCTGATAAAAACTAGCCAGTATATTTTTGGGTTCTCAGTTGGCCTTCCTCCTTAGTTTGACATTCCCTATGGATCCTTTTCTTGTCAAGCCAAGCAAGCTTTACTTTACATGAAAAATCCCACCTTTGAATACATCTGCTTTTATTGATACGTAAAGCTCACTAAATCTACTGCTTACGGTCTGTACGTGGGGATCCTCTCAAGTTCTATCCTAGACCCACCCTTTAGAGAAGTCAATCACAACTTCAAACACCACCAGTCTTATGATGTACAGGAACAACAAATGGACAATTAAATGATCCAGTCTCTCGATGATACTTTCTTGATTATAAATCCGACATTTGCTTTCCTTTGGCTTTGACCAGTATACTAATATTGTCTTCATATCAATTCAGAAAGCCAATACAGACGGTTCTCCTATACAACCACTTTAATATACTCTAGAGTATTAAGACGACTGAGGTGGAAGGGAAGAGATGCTATAATTACAAAAATGTAAGCTGATGTAAGACCTTTGTCTGCCTTTCCATTTTCTGTATGTAATTCTCATTCACGACTCACAGAAAGGCTCATTTCCTTTTTACTATTCCCACACCCCCTATGCCCATCCCCATTACCTTTTTGCGATATTTCAACTAAACTTAGGAAGAAAAGCTTATGAGGAGTTGTCCAAAACCAGCTACAAATCCTTCTTGTTATTCTTTGAGAAACCACTCCTCTGTCAGGATGCTTAAGAAAGCTTGATAAAAGTCTATTCATTTATCAGGTCTATTTTTACACCCATGCTCAAGTTGCTAACACTTCCAAGCAGGGAAACATGGCAGCTGGGGCATCGCACAAATGCAACATTTTGGTTTGACAAATATCTTAACATAAATAAACAAACGCATAGCAACCCCTTTGCACCCACCTTTCTAATACAGGTTTTAACTGCTACACCACTGAACGGATGTTGCAGGAAGGAGGACAGTTTCCTATACGTTTAGGAACTGAAGGACCATTTACAACTTCTGAGTCACTTCAATGTAATTTACGGGAAAAAAAGACTGAAGTCCATTAGAGAGCAGTTTATGAATTACTCTAAAAATCCTCTGAGACACCCAGCTTTTAGACACATAAGAAACAGCAGAGAAAACATTCTTGTGTTTGAACGGAGACAGTTCATTAAACTGGATACTAGGAAAGCTGAGGTACCATAATAGTAGAATATTTTTTCAAAACTGTTTAGGTACGTAATAAAAAAAAAAAAAAAAAAAAAAAAAAAAAAAAAACACGCTCACAGATACAGTCCCCTCCATCTTACCAGAACATTAAGTGCTATTACATTTTAAAACATACTTAAACTAATAACTCATGAGTGGTTTTGCAAAAAATCAAAGTGTATCAGCTAAAGCACAGGAAAAACTTGATTAAAGGCTATTACCTTATTTTAAAACAAATGGTGTTACACTGAAAGTTTGTTACACCTTGAAAAATAATTCCTGTCTTTAGTAAAATACAAGATCTCTCACCTTCTCTTCACTTGCATGTTTCTGTGAGGGTGTAACATAGTACTGCCTTATAAAGTTGGAATGAAAAATTATCATCCCCTTCAGTAAATATTTTCAACATTTAACAGGTTAGTTATGCACTGCTTTAAATACTTATTTTTACCATTTGTTGCTTAATTCTCTTCAGTCACGTGCCTTTATTATGACCAGATCACAGAAACTCGCCTTCTCATTCTGGGGTGAAATGTCAGTCAAGATCTTCCCTGCCACCAAGTTAGCTACTCTCTTTGAGTTTCTCTCTCTCATAAACAAAAAACAAGCCTTGGGAGATCTGCCTCGATAGAATAAATTTAGCCTCTGACATATTGTCATGGGACATTCACAAGCTACTACCCCATCCTTCCTCCACCTTTGCAAACTGCTCCCTTTGTCTGCAATTGCCCACCTCTTCCACAGCAGCTACAGCTACCAAGACACCCAAAAGACTAGAAGTACCAGAAAAACATACATGTTACTTTCATGAAATTTTAAAAAGTTGAAAAAGGAGTCCAAAAAACAGTAGGAATCCTTCTGTCCACAGTGTTAAGTGTTGAGTGTGACTACAGCAGGGTCAACTCAATTTGTCAGCGTCCTTTCCGTCAATTATCTGAGGCTAGTAAAATTTTCAGAACTGGGTAGGTAGCTGTCTTATTCTAAAGAAATGCTTAAAACTCCTGCTTCAATCTGTCCACTGCAAGGAACAGTGCAGTTAGCAGACTTCGTTCATCATCTTTTGTGGAATTTTATACAAAATAACTGAAAAACTGTTGGTTTGGGTTTTTTTTTTTCATTAGTCATAATTGACGTATACAAATTACACAGGAAAAAAACCTCAGAAGTCATTAATTAATTACATGTAGAAAAACAGCATGTTAAAATATTTCTGAAGATTTTACTTCCCCCCCTTCATTTTCACAGTAAGAACCACAAGCTTTATTTATTTTGGAATGACTTACAACCCATTTTCCTCGAGCTGGTTATAATACTGTCCACTGTCTTTTAGTAACTGTGAAGTACCCTTTTTTCAGTAACAAATTATACAATCTATTAGCAGGTCAACTGTTTTTCTTTCTTTTTCAACTTCCATGAAGGCCATCCAGCTATAGTAATTTACTGCAATTTATTTTCTTCTTACTTGTAAAGAAAATAAAATATTCCTACAAAAATCAGCAGACAATGCAAACTTCAAATACTGTGATTCTTGTATCCGTTCAGGTCTTGTTCTCCAGTTGGTTTTACAGTAACATGTTTAAACATCTCGGATAAAATTTTTAAAAAGCATGTTTCTGTTGGAGGGGAGGGAAAGCACTATTTACATGCCCAGTTTTCAGATAAATTATGTTTAAAATAAAATCTGGCCTGAAACGTCAGAATACTAGTAAGTACGGTGTGCCAAAAACACATACCACCATCTGATGGCACCTCAAACAGATTCATCTAGTCATTAACTTCATATGTATCCTGAAGTGACAATATTTTGTATAAACAGCTCACTTGCTTAAGAAAATAATCTGGTTTTGTTGAGTAGAAGCAAACATCTTTCCTAGTATGTTGACAGATTACCTTCCATAACATCTATAGAGTACACTGAGTTTTTGTAATCTGTACCTTATGTGTTTATCATGAAATACAGTCTACCATGATGGAGCACGCAACGATAACATATTTTTAGTAATTTTTAAGAAGCATACAAAGCATGTTCCTCTGAAAAAAAGGGAGGGGCGTGGTATGCTTTAGCTCTTCACATGAAGAGCTACTTAATGCTCGAGAAATTAGACATTTCACAGCTATTTCCTTCATTTGTAGAAAAAGAAAGCCATGGTTTAATATGAAGGGAGAGGACTAGTCCATGAAAGCCTGGGGGGCAGGGGGCTAAAAAGCTTTTTTAACAGAAGACACAAACTGAAAATAGAAATTACTATTAAAAAAGAAATCACCAAATGTTCTAGAACAGATGCCCACATTTTGATTTTGTAGCATTCATCTAACTGAAAAATTGAAAATCAGATTAGGTGACACAAGGCAAAAGATTACTAACCTTTTCTCATCCAAAGCACAGACTATTACCAATTTATGGTGAAATACATTCATTGCTGTCAGGTGTTCAGCAATTGTGTTACTGGGAGCCGTATCTGCATTTCTTGCATGAGTAAGGGAACACATATATTAGGTTTTCATGCAAAAGTTCTCTCTTTACTTAGGTTAGCAGCAGGAGTTGTTTTAAAGAATTACACATTTCCCTCAGTGTCAAAAACCTGCAGGTCCCCAAGGTCTGTTGTGGAGGTAAAATAATCACTTAGCACACAGTTCATCAAATTTCTCAAATGATGTTTTTATGCACTGGATAAAATCTTCTGATTTTTTTACAATGCAGGAAATAAACTTACCCATTTTATCCTTATCTTTACAAAACGAGACTATGTTCAAAGAAAGACCAATACTTTGCCTTATAACTTCTACTTCCCATCACGACTTCACTCCCAGTAACACCAAATTACAACTCACACCACAGTAAATACATTATTTCTTCAAGCATAAATTCTCCTCTTCGCTCTCTCCACTTATTGCTGTGATCTCGCTCAGCCAATTTAATGCCCATACTTCTTTCCATTGTCCCTGCTGCTTAAGCTTTGCCTGTTTACTTATGCAACTCTCACTGAGTAAATACAAAAGTAGTAAATTATCATCTCATAAACATAAAAGTAGTAAGCTATCATCTTCTGCATTCTCTTAAGCATTACTCTTCCGCGTGTTTCGCCCATCCTTGTTTCCCTTTCTATTTACCACTGGGGACTGGTGCTAATCCATCTGAAATTTTCTCCAAAAACCTATTAAATACATTCTTTTTCCCAGTATAAATTGTAGGTAAACATTACCGAGTAGCCCATTTACTACTTAAAATTAATAACCTACTTGGCCTGTTCAAGTCCCAGTATGTAACTGTTTGACATGTGTCTACTCCTCAGCAGAATGGACTTGTAATACTATTTGACTGCTATGATACCAATTAATTAATTACCACATAAACTCTTCATGATACAGAATCGTGTAATATCCATTACATTATATAAAAACTATTTCTTATCATTAAAAATAAGAACATTTACTTCTAACAGCAATGCTTCTTAAATAATGAAAATGTATTTATTTTTAAAGTATAAATTAATAAAATGTAACCTTCAAATCAATATCGAGCTGCAGTGAGACTACTATAGTCTTACTATGCTTGGGAGTAAAACCTAATTAACTTGCACTAAAAGTAGCCAGTCTGGTTAAAAAATAAAAATAAAAAATAAAAATAAAAATCCCCTCCAGGGCTGAATCATTAAATACTAAAAATTTCATTTCCAGCCCACTGTGAAGGGAAACAGCAAATAAGGGTTTCAAATAGGTCAGCTGGATTATTTTCTGTAAAGACAATAAAACTACCTGCAAAGAGGTGTGTTTTCTTGGGCACTATTATTTTGTGAACTCTTTCGTAGAAGAGGCAAAGCAAATAAATCTGTCTTTCAAATGAGCCATCCAAGCTTTTAGAAGAAGTCTCTTCATATTTCTGGGGTTTTCTGCATCTTTTAAAAATAATTGTGTAAAGCATTTGGAAGGCCCTACTGCTTTGCATGATACCAATATAAAAGAAGGAAACAACACGTTCTTTTGCCAGATTCCAAATCAAGTTGATGTCCAGGCCAGGAACAAAGAACCACCATGCTCTCAGATAACAATTTAATAAAATTTGTGGCATCTGAAGTAGCAATCTTTACCTCAGCATGATACTCTCAGTCATCAAATTTAATAAAATGACCCCAATAAAAGTTAATCAGAAGTGTTTAAATGTATTGGCAATAAAACAAATTTTATGGCCAGCAGAGTCAGTTATCTTCTGTGTGACAAATTAACTGAGCACTGAAAATGGGCGATGCATCAGTTCCATTTCAACGATGAAAAAGGCAAGCAAGTCAGTCAGGAGAGAAAGGCCACGCAGAAGGAGCATATATATGAATAAAACCCCCACACTACCATACATTTTGTACTACACAAGAGGAAAAACAACCCAAGTCAGTTCTTTTTCTTCAAGACGACCATAACTTCACTGAGGCTACAGCAACAGGTACTCCAGCAACGCCGGTTTTGTAATTACATCCCAAATGCAGAACAAGTACCACTAAACACTAGAAGAAAACAGCCATCCATGGTCAGAAGGTTTGCAGGTATACTGACAAGACAAGGGATTAATTCTGCTCCACTATCTGTCGTACAAGTTTGAACGCTTACCAGTATGAACCTCTGAAATTTGTAACATACCTAATGTGACCCTAATTAACTTTCTTGGAGTTTGGATGACAAGCTAGAGTGAGCTGGTTAATATTATATGTATGCAATACATTACAGGAGTAAAAGCATCATTTTTAAAAACAGCATCAGCAGATGCATCTAGCTGAAAACCACTCAACTGTTTGTTTTTTGAACTTAAAGCTGTTAAGTTTTCTCCCTGGAAACAATCCATTACCTTTCCCATCACAACAGTCATCCTTGTGCCATCTAAAAAGTTTCTAAAATTGTCTCCTGTAACAAAGACAAGCTTTGTACATCTGTTTCAAAAGATCTCTCTTTAAGAAACTAGATAAATTATGCTCAGCTATAGTTGCTCTTATTTTAAGGAAGTACTGTGTAGCTTTGCTAAATGAGATGCAGATCAGAAGGGTAGAACAATTAAACAGTAGGTTTGGGGTAAAAAAAAATCAATGTAAATAACAAAACTTTTGTCTATCTTAAATACTTGACCTTATGATTTTGCCTTGCAGCATGAGATGCATTATTGCATATTAAGAAGCAGAAGAAAAAATACTTTATCTTGTGAGGCAACAGCAGCTGAAATGAAAGATTAAAACCAATTATCAGTCTTGTCAAGTCTGCAATATCTTAAGGGAAAGTCCTGTTTACTTCCTTTCTTTTTCTTCTCCAAAGCTGAGGTGAAAAAATGTGTTTTGCTTATTGAGCACATGGCTAATACCAGCTTTCTTTCACCACCTCTCACTGCCCAGTGTCTTAAAACTATTAGAAAGTCACTACTAACAAGAACCGGTGCATGTAATAAGGAAATCACGTTTCATGAAGGTGGGGGTGTGGGGGCATGTAGGCAGTGTCCATTTTTATCTATGTGTACTTCAAACCAGAATACAAATTGTCATGGTTCCAAAAATATTTGAAGTACTTTTCTATCTTAAGAATTACTATTCTCAGTCACCTTTCTAAAGATAGCTTTTTATATATACTACTACGAAGGATGCAGCCTGTAGCACTGTTTCCCTAAAAGATAAATTTAATTTTCATATTCCAACACCTTTTCAACCAAATACCTCATGCATCCTTTCCCAGCATATATTAAATTCTACTTACTCCTGTCTTTATAACCAGTACAGACAAGCAGGAATTTTATACAATTAAATTGGTTAAAACAATTAAAAAGATAGTTGTGATTATTTTATTCCTAATGTGAAAAAGGCCAATTAGGAATAAACTAACCGTGAAAGTTTTCTTTGGGCCACAGAGAGGTGCAGTCATACACTAAAACAGAAATGCAATTGTATTTAATGCCTATAAGTTCTAACAGAGACAAAGCCATACCTTAACCTGAGCATTACTAGTTAGTAATGTCTGGCCCACCTAGCATTGCTAGACCGTCACCAGCATTACACACATTTAGCAAATGAGTGTGGTAACTTGGGCACCACAGGATTACCGGTTTATGATTTCTCAAAGTGACAAGAACAATAGGGAACATAGGGAGAAGCTTTAAGACAGCTGTACGTTGAAGAGAATCGGAAGAAAGTCAAAAGACTTCAATTCTTTTCATGGTAAAACTCAGCTCGCAGCATCTGAAAAAGACGGTGCTTGTAAAGCACAGTTAAAAGAGCACTTCATTTCCCTTTCCAACAGTCCCCTACAGCTGCCACCTGTAAGACCACTGTTCAAAGGACCACGGGAAAAAAACACAGGAAAGGAACCCACACCACTGAGGAGCTGGAGAAGCAAGAAAGAGCGAGAGTTGCCTTTTGTTTAGGGAAATTAAGTGTTGTGATGTTAGACATCCCAAAATTAGCACGAGACAAAGTTCACAGGTTTCTCCCACAACTACCCAGGCATCCCAAAGAAGTTACTTGAATTCTTCTATGCATCGGTTTCTTTCACTGTAAACTACTGATAGTTTACCTCACAGAGAGGTTATGAGGCAATTAACTGATCATAAAGTGTGCCAAGATCCTCAAATGAAAGGTGCTATGCAAGTGCAGGGTATTAATCTCACACTCTAGGTACAAATCATTCTCTTATCCCACCTTCTACCTAGTGTTGGCAGCTTTACAACCATTTAAACTCCCTACTACACACGTTGGCTGGGTTCCCCGCAGCAGACATCTTAGACACAGTGCACTTTTGTGGTTCAGCTACCTACCCTTTCCTGCATAAAACAGGGCATTTGGTTCAAGACATCTGCAGCTTCAGGTAGACTGCCCAAATACACAGCCTGCGAGCTGCCTACAGACATCGCGTTTTTGGCTGCGGTGCTAGGAGATCCATGAAACTTCTCTCAGCTGCATGTAACAGATATGTTGCCAGATACCATCTAACTTGCATAAAAGCTGTAGCGTAGGAGGAGCAAAAGGATCACTGGCCATCTTTGTAAGTTTAACTTTTAATTGCATACTTTTCAAAACGTGCACTGGGTCTATAACCGGTTTTAACGCTCACACTTCATTCATCATAATGTTATTTAAATAATATATTAGATGAAGATTTCCCTCTAAATTAATAAAACAATCTTAACTTTGGAGCAGGCAGTAACACAAACCCTGGAAAACTCGCAGTCATGATTCACTGGTGCTAGGGATCCAGCAGAGGCAGCAGAAAGGACGGCACGGCAAAAAGATCTCGCTTTATCAGCCTGGTCTGCAGGTCAGAGGATCAAGTAGAGAAAAGGCTTCAAAGCAGAAGCGCAGGGGAAAGAGCAGCGGTGCAAGCGAGGGCAGGTCTGCTCTATGTTAACAGGACAAGCTGGGGGAAGGAAAGAGAAAGATCAAGGAGAGAGATGAAAACAGCTGTAAATCAACTGTTACCCTAATGCCATAATCTGGATGGGAGATGGGAGAGACTTCAGAAAAGAGGTGACAGTAAAAATTAATTCAGCATAAAGTGATATTCCATATGAAAGACAGGAAACAAAAAAAATGCAAAACACTTTAGAAAATTAAAGAAAATACAGCATTTGCAAGGTTCCAGATAGGACGGAAGAACAGCAGTTTCGGAGCTGCACGTGTGGATGACATGACGACAACAAAGCCGATTCAAAGGCAGCCTGGTGGGACACTACGGAGGAAACGCAAAACAAACCATAATGATGATCAAAGGTACACAACGCTGGCTACATCCACTGTAGTTCTGCATTCACTATAGCTCCTAGTTATGATTTACTAGTATAAACAAAGCCTTTTTTTTAATTCCAGCAGTTCAGAAGTGCTTTGCAGTTCCCCAGGCCTGAAACCGAGGTCCCTTTCCATTCTTTTCTTCCAAGTCTCTCTTGAATATTTTTCCCTTTTCACAGAGCCAACAGCAATAGCATTTTATAGATGTTCAGTGTGCTATACACCTTTCTGCTATACAGAGACAAAAAGAAGCATGCATATACATTTACAGAAGTCCTGACTGGAGAAGAAAAGTATTTTGGGAAGAAAAATACCAAAGGCACTTCTAAATATTTAATACTTTCTAAATTAAAAGACTGCTGAAGTGTTTAAAAACACCTGATCAATTATGTTGCTCATGTCACGACATATTAATTTTCTTCCTACATAACAAAAATGGGTTTTTTTGTTAACTTGTAAGAGTCTGAATGGATTTATAGAAAAAATACAGTTAGTATTAGTAAATAACTTTAGCGAAAGCTTTAGTTATTCAACTACATCTACAATTCTCTTAACAGTTTTAGCCATTTCTTGATAAAACCAGAATGGTGATCTTGTTTTTATCAAGATATGACAGTGATCTTCTTGAGAGTGGAAGCTGTATTACTTTATTCCCCTAACAGTTTTCTGTAATTTTCAAAAAAATGGGGATGGGCCTTCATCTGAGCCAAAGATCTGCAAGATCTTACTAGGAAAGAAAACCAAAAAAGTCTACCTGAGCTGAAGGCCCAGAATTCAGCAGCACTTTTCCCAACAAAGGCTTATCCAGAAGTGCGCTGTTAAAAGTAACTACCACAATTTTTATGCAAATTTACAATAAACAAATCATTCGATCAACTAGTTTCCATACTTAAACACACACATTTGGTAGAAAGAATGAAGAGTGTCATGGAAGTTCTGTCACTATTTTAGCTAACTTTAAACGGGGATTGGGAGTGTACCTCATTATTATGCTTTGACACTTGAATATAAAAATTCACCGCTACCCTTTGCTTTATTTGGCCAATATCCTTTTAATATTAAGCGCAGTACCATGTTTGAGAACTGAACCAGAAAGAAATAGACTTACTGTGTAAGACATTTGGAAGTCTCTTAAATCCATGGGCAAGGTCCAGATAAGCACAGGCAGACACAGATCTATCCCCATTTATATGGCACGTTCCAGTTCACGCCTTGTACAAGTGAGAGCTCGGTCCAGATCTTACTGGAACAACTGCTGACGCCAACCATGGGAGCAGGACCCCTGCCCGCTCAGGCCCACACAGCAGCACCAGTTACCAACCAGCCAGAGCCCTTGCTAATAACCGAAGCACAACTGGCAGGAGTTGTAGGACTTAGGTCCACACAAGTCAGTCCAGCATCTCCTGCGGATAGGTGTTTGAAGAGGTTTGCTTAAGCTTTGAAGCAAATTGAAGGACACTGACACAAGGATAAGAACTTCTGAAGAGTGAAGATGTGAAATAAGCAAGGAGGGTACCTATACAGTGCATGCATATGACCTGACAATACAGACCTACTGCTGTTTTAACTAAGATCATAGCATTTCTTTGAATGCAAAAAAGTCAACATTAAAACTAATTATATATTTAGCTTAATAACTAAACTTTGTTTGTTCTGTAAGAGAAAACGTGGATTAATGAAATAGTTACTTGCATATATTTAATGAACTTTAAATTTTGCACCCAAATTCCTAAAAATATCAGGGAAAAATTAGATGTTACAGGAAAAAAAAAATATATAAGAAGGCTTTAACTTTTGAATGCAATTTGGAAACAAGCAAAAAAAAAAAAAATCAAAAGGGAGGAGGATTTGCCCTATTTCCCACCCACCCCCCAGTCCTCCGCAAATGACGTGTTCTCATTTTATCATGTACTGGATGTCAAAGATGTTTGGACATTCCACTGTGCTTACCATGTTCACATCAACTACCTTCCGCTGTGTCAAAAGCGGAAAAAACTGCAACACGTACAATTGAGTAAAACCCCAAATAACGAAGAGTAAAACATTCTCCTTTATACTAGTCCGATACTTAAACAACAACTTCCAAGATGTTTTCACACAAAGTCCAGTTTTCCACTTCATAACTCTAAACATTTTCAGTGAAATCAAACCACCTTCACATCAATCCCTTCGCAAATGAAAACTTCCACATACGGGGGGTGGGGTGTCGGGGGTTGGTGTGTACGGAAAATATTACCACAGAAGTTGATCACATTACAGATGTTCAAATGCATAGATTTTGGTAATTTAAAAGTCTCTTTTGAATTTAGAACAAATAGGATATCAAAATCATTGGGACAGAGCTAAGAGTCATTTGATAGCCGTTTCCTCCCATTACATATTGTTTGTCGCGAGCGTTTGGCTAACGTATCCTTTGAGACCTCCCCAGACTTCCCCTCGACCTGCCATAGCCTGCCACTACCTTTACAGTGTTTCTCCTCGCGACGCATGTAACTCTCCCCTGATAAAAATTAAACCCACTGCTGCTTCTTGCAGCCATCTTGGACACAGAAAAGAAAAACAAAACAAAACAAAACCCACAACAAAAAAGTGGTGTTGCTTTTCTGCAGAAACCTTTTTCTTAAAGGAGACTTAATCAAATGTCCCTTTGCCCTGACTACTCTAAAGAACTCCAAAACACACAAGAGAAACAAAAAAAATCCCAAATGAGAACTATTGTCATCCTTATTATTAAATATTAGCTGTTGTCTTGTTATATGCCAAAAACAAAATAGAAAAAAAAGTTATTTTCAGCAGCAGTGCTGAGTACCTGATAAACTCAGCAAGAAAAGTGTGTGCTGGTGGATGACAAGCTGGACGTGAGCTGGCAACATGCACTTGCAGCCCAGAAACCCAACCATATCCCAGGCTGCATCAAAAGCATCATGGCCAGCAGGTCAAGGGAGGTGATTCTGCCCCTCTACTCTGCTCTGGTGAGACCCCACCACACAGGGTCGCACAGACCCCACCCATTTTTTTTCCACATAGGAGCACCTCTGCTATGAGGACAGGCTGAGATAGTTGGCATTGCTCAGCCTGGAGAAGAGAAGGCTCCAGGGAGACCTTACAGCAGCTTCCCAGTATCTAAAGGGGGCCTGTAAGATGGAGACAAAGTTTTTAGCAGGGCCTGTTGCGATAGGACAAGGGGTAATGGTTTTAAACTAAAAGAGGGTAGATTTAGATTAGATATAAGGAAGACATTTTTTGCAATAAGGGAGGTGAAACACTGGCACAGGTTGCCCAGAGAGGTGGTAGATGACCCATCCCTGGAAACATTCCAGGCCAGGTTGGATGGGGCTTGGAGCAACCTGCTCTGTTTGAAGATGTCCCTGCTTATTGCAGGGGAGGCTGGACTAGGTCACAGAATCACAAGGGCTGGAAGGGACCTCTGGAGATCATCTAGTCCA
>VYXH01007960.1:469512-488166 GCA_013397275.1 Burhinus bistriatus
CGACACACCAACTATTTTTGTATTTTGCAGCTACATGGGATTTTAAAGATCATCTATTGTGCTTGGCTAAGACAACTGAGTAAAAATGAGAGTAACTAATCTATCAAATAAATTCCTTTTTTTTCCTCCCCAAATTNTTTCCATCTACATGTGGAACTCAAATTGCAAATACCCCTTTCAGTAATTCTGCCAGACTTCAGTTGGTCAGGTTTCCTGTTTCACCAGTATCAAAACCTAAACCCCACCATAGCCTCTCTCCCCTCAAACAGTGAAGCCTGGTGCTGCCCGTCTTACTACCTGCCTCGCATGAGCTAGTTTGAGGAACCTTACATGCACCTCCGCAGGAGTCAAACGCCTTACAGCTAAGAGAAATTCTGAGTTCATGAGAACATAAAAGATTAGATCTCAGTTATACTGCAAATATCACTGAACCAGCTTTTCCTTCCAAACCAAAGGCACAAAACTGGCACGATATAACAGTTTATTGAGAACTCTAAAATCCTGACGTTGTGTCTGTAGTGCCTCCTTAACTTACCCCCCTAATTTCTCTGCTGCATAAATGCACACTATAAAAGCTCCAAGACGTATCATACAGATCAGAGTTTGATATACATATATAAATGTATATATACACGTATAAATATTTTTAATATATATACTCAAACACACATATGGAATAGAATGTTCAAATCTTGTTGAATTATTTCCTCATTAAGGTTTATTTTGTTTCAACGAGACTTCCACTTGCAAAAACATGCAGACATTGCACCGCAAATATCTCTCTGTTAGGTGCCTAATATGGCCAGGGAAACCATTTTGATTATTCTGTGCCCGCTTATGCATTGTCCTACAAAACAATAAGATAGAACAGCAAGAAACTAGCAATTAAGAGAGTCTGAATGCACATCGGGAATCACTAAAATCCACACTAGCCAAGTCAGGAACAATATGACTGATGAATAGGCTATATTATATTAGGATTGTTAGCAAGTGTTAAAAAATTATCCTTAGCAGATGTCCCTTATGACCTAAATATATCGCACAAAGAACATGCCTGTCTTGTTTTCTAAAAAAGTTTTAAGAAATCTTTCCATTTCTATTATTGACTAAAACTCCACAATGCTGCATGTTGGCTATAAAGATGTGCATCGAGGATTTATCACACAAAACCGACAAAAACATACAAGTATTTTACTGAAGAGTAAACAACCTATTTTAATGTGTATTTTTCTACTGCATGAATTTACGCTGAACTGAAGCATGTAATCCAATAAAAGAAATCAAACTGTGTATTCAGCAAACAGTGAAACAAAAGACAAGCTGCATACTACAGCAACTTCTCAACCAACACACCACAAACCAAAATATAGTAAATGTCTTGAAGTTAGATGGGTGAGAACAACCTTATCTGAAATAAATATATTTTGCAGATACAGTCGATAAGGAATTATATAAATTTAACCTACTATACACTATTACATGTGCAGCTACGCACATCCAGTAGAGCTTTAAAGAAGTTTTTATTTCCTTAAATTTTGATGTTATTAAGATCCTATACTCTGGCTCTCCACACTACAGTAAAATGCAAGATTTGCTCAGTTTGAGCTTTTTCAGTTTCTCCATGTATTTTTCACCACATCACTTGATTTAAAAACATATATTAATTATAAATAAATAATGCTAAAATACAGATCTAAACTTAAATTCTGCTAAGGTTTTTTTCTCTTTTCTATCAAAGACTAGTATTTTTCTAGAAAATCTTTTAAGTTTAGTAATTTTTGTGAATCAATTTCTTATCCCTTCAACTTCACTGCTGCAGTGGGTTTCCTGTTAGCAAAACAGATTTCAAGTCAGTTCCTCAAGTATTCAATTCAATATTCAGTACTGAACCTCGGGCGAGTAACGCATCTCTGTCTTTCTATCAATAAAATAAATATAAATGTTATAAAGAAAAAAGGTGCAACTTGTGTTTAATGTGTTCTATACCTCGAGTACGTGTAATTTTCTTCTAAAGAGAACAATGCTACATAATTTTTCCAGATTATGCAGTTGAGAAATCCATAAAACATTATGGAGCGAGAAACAAGAACCGAAGAGATTTTTCTTAATTTACTACTACTTCTTTTTTCAATCAGTTTCTATTATTTTTTACCCAGATGTATTGATTTGAATTGTTGTTCAATAGAACTATAGGCATTTCCTTCATTTTGGCTCTCAGAATAAAATATTAGCACGTGGGATTTGTTCATTTTGCTGTGTTTTTCTTCAGCTCCCTCAAGCTTATTGCAGCATTCTTCAGGGAAGGAAATGGCTAAATACCTGCATTAGCAAAAAAGGAACGGAGAAGGAATGGAAAGAGGTAATAAGAAGGTGTTAAAAGAGCACTCTTTTCCTCTTGGTCCAGTCACACTGGGAGAAGTATTACCAAAAGAATAAATGGAGCTAGGAGTCAAAATATCTGGCCAAAGCTGTGGGGGAACATAGGGACCGCAAGCAACCGGTCTCTTAAGAAAGGACATGTTACAGAACAAAACACCTAAAAAAGCATAGAGAGTGATCCAGGCAGCCCAATGGAAGTGTCCATGCCTGTAGCATGTTGTCCAAGACTGAAGAGTCATCATCAAGAATGAAGAAGCAGAAAGTTTTTACCAGAACTGACAACACCATCTTTACACGGTCTGGGTTTCCTTCTGGATAAAGCTTTAGTTCCTCCAAACACAGAGGTAGACTAAAGCTTCTACTTTTCTAACTTTTAGGCACCCAAGAAGCACCTACCTCAGTTGGGTAAGATGAATACAGGATCTACCAGGAAGTCTACTATACGTTCTAGCAATTGCCTGATAAAAACCTCTGTTTCCTTAAAATACAAATGGTTATATCCAGACTTTTCTCCTGAACTGCAGTACAGCAAAATTCAAATGCTCAGTAAATAAAAGAGTACATCGGAGGGGAAAAAAAAGCCAGAAAGTTTCACCTTTGCCGTATGTTCACAGCAACACCATTTCATAAACTCATCTGTAGTAGAACAGCTACAAGAATTACTTGGGATTCTCTGCTTTTAATAGGAACTAGCACATTATATGTTGTTTACCATAATGTTTCCACAAGTTAATGATAAATATAAACATGCGGTCATTTACATATGTGTGATTTAAAGTGTGGAGGAATATAAAATATTTTCATATTTCAGAGTTCTTGTACATTCCCAAAACTGAACAAATAATACATTAAATGATTTTGTAAAAATTTAACAACCTTTAGATTCTTTGTAACGCATTAAAAATTATTTTAAAAACTTTTGAGTACTGAAGATAAATAACCTGTACATTTTCTCTCCCATAATAAACAGTAAGCATAAGGCTTAATGTTTGCAAATCACTATCACAAACTATAATATAGGCATAAAATTCAGAGACCGATACCTGAAATCAAAGAACAGATATTAAATATCTGAATATACTTCTATTATTTAGTTATCTTCTTCTGTGCACTTTAATGCCTTTAGTCAGAGTTGAGCTGATTATATTAGCACGAAAAATCAAATTCTGAATAGCTAATTTGTAATATTTTACCTAAATTGCAGAAAATATAAAAAGAAATCGGACTTTCATATTACTGATTACCTAAAAATTAATGGGTTTCTGTAAGTGTTACAAAACTATATGAAATATCCATATAGCAAACTAAGTGATCAACTCTCATGATTATAAGTAAAGAACACATTTAAGATACAACACAAACTATGAAATAAAAATCTCACTTGCATATAGTGAAATGGCTGAATGAAAAAGTGAGCTGAATACAGTCTTGCAGCTTGTTCTAATGCTGCTACAAAATAGTTACATACAGCAAACCACTTATCACTTCAAAATAGATGCTTCTCTAACTTCATTTTTAGGATTACTAAATGATTATTATTAAACACAATTTTCAGTAAAGTTCAGCATGAAAGTTTATTACATATGTTAATATCCATTGCAATTGTGGATTATTTTTTAAAAAAAAAAATCAAACAAACTATGACTGATTTTTTCACAATTTAGGCAACCACAAGGTTTTTATGTTTAAAATTACTCAAGGAAAAATGCCATGAAATATGTGGCCTTAAAAAAAAAGAAAAGATAAAAGACAGTACAGCATTTCTGTGTTTAAAAGCAAATTACACTAACTTCTTTTGCAGGAAAAATCTTAAAGGAACTGGATTTAAATAAAACTTTAATATGCCTGGTGCTTTAAAGAGCGAAATGATTTCTTTTTTGATTCAAAATTAGACATTGAACAAAAGGATTTACCTACCACTTTAAAGTGTTCATTAAAAATGAACTTGAAAATCCAGAAATGCAATAAACAAAGCATTTCAGGCATTTCATGCCACACTATCAGAAAAGGAATAGTTTATACGCAGTTTTTAAGTCTAGCAGTATAAACCTACTTAAATAAGCTGTCTAAGAAGATCCATCACAAGTGCCATCTCCCTTAGTTACACGTGGCAGAACTGGGCAGCAATGAAGAGACCCTGCAAAAGCTCCTGTTCTGCTTTTAAGATACACATACGCGCACAAAAGTCTCTGAATCAAATTCTACCAATCTATGTAGTTCCTTAGAACACACAGCACATTCAGGCTCATGGAAGAAACGAAGCAACGTTGAGCCAGTAGAGCTGTATTTAATCCAATGCACTTGCAACATACTTTCGGAATACATTTGTATCACGTATTATATGAACCTTATCAGATGAAAATCAGGTTTATCCCCCTTCTGCCTGCGCGCCCCAGGTTTCCCGGCGCAGAAGGAGCCCGGGCTGGAGCCGGTGTGCTGGGCAGGAGTGCCCTCTAACGGGGCTCCACCGAGACCGTCAGCCTGATGTCAAGGAGCTTTAAAACTCAGATGAGGATACCTACACGTACTCTTCACATTCCTCTGTTGTATTTAAGATAATTAAAACTGCTTTTCCTTAGGACTTTATATTACAAAAACATATTTTGTGGTACGTTGCTGTACCTGACATAGACAAGTCCACATACGTGCCACATACAGGGCACTTTAGACTGTGCTGTGAAAAGTAGCCTTTTAGCTGAATTTCTTCTTTGCCCAGTAAAGACAAAAACCTCCAGTAGAGATAAGTCTGCACGGTACGAAAACTTATGCAAAACATTTAACATGCTGCATGCCTGCTACTCCACTGAACCATTACAATTACGCGAACAGTGTCAGTATTAGTTTCCTTCTCGGAAACAAATCAAGAACTCGCACCAGTGACAGGTAAAGTACAAAATAACTCAGGTGTGATTAGCAGATTTATTAAAGAACCTTGATTATGTGATACATCTTATTACATGACAACTAAGCACACCTAATAACCAACCTCTCTGTCATTTGGTATATTCCAGTATCAGTTCTGGCAACCCAGAAAAAAAAAACCCAAAACATGGAAGACTAGACAAGACTGTTTTGTGTGTTTAACAAGTGACCATCCACCCTCTATCAAAATCACCCAAATTTCTTTTATCAATTAATCCTTATCAAGTCTACGGACTACTTTATGAATTCTTTATGACCAAATGATAACGAAAAAAATCCAACTTACAATTTAACATAGAGCACAAGGTGGAACTTCATAAATACATGCACAAACCTGATGGGCTTTTGCCAGCACTTAGTTAATTGAAAAGTCAACATCTACATAGTATAGCTTTCTTCCTACATTACTATAGGAACTTATGAAAAACACGGCTGAGGAATTCAGATAAATGGACTACAACTGGAGCCACAATCAAGGGTGTGATTTAGGAGCTTTTGGGTCATCTGTTCATGCCCTCAGTGAAATAAAACTTAAATTTCATATAACTGGATTTCTGCATTTTGTAAACATTCCTTACAATAAAAGACAAGATACGTGACCTCTATTTTTGCCAACTGTTATACCTAATGAGAATAAATCTAAACAACAACAACAAAAAAATTTGTCAGCTAAAATTGCGTCTGCCTATTCAGAACACAGTTACAGCATACTCAAGTTCTGTCCTGCAACAATATAAGAGAAATAAAAGATACGCCCACCTTTGATCTATAATACTAGCAGATTTAAAATGGGAATAACTGGAAGTTGTTTTCAGAAGAAAACCTGACAAAACTTAGCCTCGACAGAAGTCTTTACAGAAAGGAGATGAATCAACACAGCTAGGGGATTGTGATTTAATGACATCAGGACTTCTACACCAGTACTAGCAAAAGAAATCAACATTCACGTAGCCCATTTGGCCCATATAGGTGTATATGTACTGTCTGGGAGATTCTGGTTTGACCATACAGGGGTTTCAGGCACCTTAGGGGTTCATGCTACCTCTCCAGTTGTACTCACAAGGCTGTTTGTGAAGCTACCCTATTAGCTTAATAAAAGAAAAAAAAAAAAAAATAACTCTAGAAGACAGTAGCCTTTTTTATTAAGATGCTTTTTAAAAAGCCAACACTGTCCATCAAACACCACCACACCTATGCACTGAGACACTGTATACTGGAAAGCGTAAGAACTCATGTGACTTTGGTCTTGAAGCCCCAATAATGTCAAACCAGTGTAGCAGACCACAGGTTTCACTTGAAGAAATGCACCCTCAAGAACAAGTCCTCCAACAAAATAGGAAGGGCGTAACACAGCCAACACTCCCTTCATTCTCACTGCAGCAGGCGACAGTTCAAAAATCACACATTCAGTTCATTGCTTTATCTTAAATTAACTTTTCTAAGCATGTTCTTTTTAGCTACCCGAAGCCTCTGCTTCTGCAAGGATCACATATCGCAGACCACTGTACTGGCAACACTGGAGGTAAGGCTCAGCGGTATGAACTGCCGCTGTCTCTGGCTGACTAAAACCCAGAAAGAGTACTATATAGGAGCTATGGTGTGTTTCTCCATACACAACTGCATTCATTTGAGGCTAAATAGAAGCCACAAACAAAGAAAACAATGACTGTTTTTGTGGAAATGTTGCACTATGCTATTTCTAATTGTTACTGAGTGATGATACAATTAAGTAAGAACCTACCACACAGAAAAATACAGGTATTGGAATCTTTAATAATCTAGATACTTCTAACCTGAAAATTGAAAAATAAAATTAACCTTCGCAGGTACAACAGTAAAAAACATGTCAGGGGGCGGAGGGGGGTGGGAAGGAGAAGGTGGCATCACCTTTTCATCTGAAACATTTCAGAGGGAATCTAATGAAAACTCTGCATAGTTATAAAAGAAGAAAAAGTTACGACCTTCTAGAACTTATTTTGATGTATAACTACATAACTGTCTCGAAGTTTCTACTGGCATAATTACCACAGCACTTAATTTATTATCTCAGCTTTGTAAGTAAGGTACTAAAATATATCAGGTTGAAATAATATCTGTTTCAAAATAATGTCTCACAAGGTCTATAATGAATTACGAGATCTATACTATATTTTTAACTGTTGCTTTCCACGAAAGGAATACAAATTTCCTTTAAACAGGGAGAAGAGCTACTCAATGAATAGCACTAAAGATAGTAACAACGAAGTGCAAAGGACTGAACTGAACATGTCGCTTAGAGACACTATTTATAGTCAAGAATAGTACATTTATTTCTTAGGAAGAAAATACACCTCATGCATTACACCTTTTTTGTAAAATTTAACTGAAAGAAATCAAAACTATGCTCAGACAAAAGCTTGGAAGTGCCCTGAGGTGAAAGTAATTCTCAGAAAACTACCCTCACAAAGACAAGCTGGGGTGCTGCATCATTTCACAGAAGTGCCTAGGCCAAAAATCTTTACAACAGAAATCTGATTTTCCCTAAACAAGAGTTAAATCCCTCGGGTGGAGGATGGGAGGGGTGGGGGTGCAGAAAGAGCGTTTTGATGTGTAGATAACTAAAAGTATCTTCTTTAATTTTAAGACCTGTGTTTTGAGAAATAAATTCAATACCTATGAGGATTTAAGTGCACTAGCAACAAGGAAACACAGTTACCTGAAAAGTAAATGCCTGCCCGAAAGTCCAGAGTGCAGCCTCAAAACATCAAACATTCGTGTTGAGGCATCTTTTGCTAAAGACTCAACAGCATACCCCTGTTCTGCAATTTTCCTCCACTAGCTCACACATCATCAACCAAACTTCACCTACAGATTTCTAACACAGAGCTGTGTTGAACCCTCGCACCCCCTCCAAAATTCTTGTGCTGCAGCAGGCCAACCTAGGTGTTTAAGACTTCCCTGACAGGAAAATCTTACCAAAAAATTATACTTTGTAAAAAGAATCGTAGGAAGATGACACTGCAGGAGAAACTTTCCAAGATGAAAAACACCTGTGGATTCATAAATGGCAGGCAGCCCTCCCAGATTTATCATAAGAATTACTTGAAGCTAGAAAAACCTTTCATGTTTTCTGTAGTTTCTAGAAATACTCTAATTCAAACTGCACGAAAAATGTTCTTGCACTAAAAGAACAAGTTTAGGTATGTTTTTTTTCAAAATCACAAATTTCATTTTGTTCCAGCAAATAGTCAAAATTTAATGTTATCTCAGGCATCAGCAGCAAGAGGCAAAATGGCAGCATAACAAAAGCATATGTAAGCATATCTGAAGAAATGGTTGTTGCTAACAAGTTAGAAACACATCTTTATCAAACTGATTCTTAAATGTCATGCATACCTATTTCAAGTTCAAATTAAGGATATTTCCTTAGCACCCTCAAAAACGTGTTTTATGTTATATTTGCTCAGTTTAAAAAAGGAAAACATTAGCTTAAATGTCTCTTGCCAATTATCCAACTGTTTGTTCAAATATCACCCTCCCGTATGTCAGCTCAATTCTCTTAACAATCACCCTGAGACCACAAGGCAAATGAGTATTTTTCAGGTGACCTGTTCCTAGAGCTCCTGCAAAATGATATAGAAGAAATGATTTTTTGGGTGTATTCATTCAATTCTCAGCACATGAGATCAGGAGTTTGCCAACGGATAACCACACTGTAGTTGCTCCCCGGTTGCTCCTCGTGAAAAGGACAGCTGGGGTAGTGTGGCCCTTCAGCCAGTGCAACACTCCCTGCAGGAACATAAGATCAAGTATGACCAAAGTCCATAAGAAATGCTTTCTGCAGGCCCAGAAACTTGGAATCTCAATAGGATTGCTCCTATTCCAGAATCTTAGACAAGGAGGGGGGAAAAAATTAAAATATATACGTACACACACTAAGCAAGAAGAAAAGACAAAACAACGTTATTCTGATCAAAGAGAACAATGTTAAGTATCATTTTGGGTGATGGAGGCACTGAAGTGCCAAGACCCTTATTCTTTCCTTCCGTATGTCTGGGCCTGAATTTGTGCAAATATATAAAGCTAGTTGTGATACTGATGTAACACATAAGTCTTAGGGGGAGGGAGGTGCCTTGTTTGGTTTGGTTTTTAGCCTGAATTTTAAGGTTCTGGCACATAACAAGAGATTTCTCTGCTCGAATATGTGTATCTAGCAGAAAGAAGAATCATCTGAAAATCTGGCCAGATGCTTGCATAGGGAAACATAGCTCCAGGTAAAAGAAACAAAGAGTATTTATAAAACATTATTGTTTTTCACATTGGCAAGACAGAAGATAACTCTATATAGAGCCTAAGAAGGCACCTAATGCTCAGCTGGCAACCTCAAGAGCCATTTCATTTGGGTTTTCATCTTCCCCAGCCTCTACCACATAGGTCAAAGGGCTGAACAGGCCCTAAGTAAAGGGAATGCAGAACGAAGGTGAGCGCTGCGCGTTTCCTGAATGGTTCGGTCTATTTAACTGTATTTCACTGAGAAGAATACCGAGACAACATCTCTGTGACCCATAAGGTAGAGGCTAGGGAAGATGAAAACCAATACAAAAACAGCTCTTGAGGTTGGCTTATAGGGTTTATCTATCTGAAAGGAGGCTGTAGCGAGGTGGGAGTCTGTCTCTTCTCCCAAGTAACAAGCAATAGCATGAGAGGAAATGGCCTCAAGTTGTGCCAGGGGAGGTTTAGATTGGATATTAGGAAAAATTTCTTCACTGAAAGGGTTGTCAAGCAGTGGAACAGGCTGCCCAGGGAAGCGGCTGAGTCACCATCCCTGAAGGTATTTAAAAGACGGGTAGATGTGGCACTGAGGGACATGGTTTCGTGGTAGACTTGGCAGTGTCAGGCTAGTGGTTGGACCTGATGATCTTAAAGGTTTTTTCGAACCTAAATGTTTCTATGATTCAGCACAGGCAAGTTCCCATGAGCTGGCTGCAAATTCCCTATCACTGCCAGAGGCACACATTAGTGTCACCGCGATAGGTTCACTTTCTACTCTGGCTAGAGTTTGCTCTTTCTGTGCCTGCAGCATGGGAACAGAAGGTCAACAAGCTAAGACATCCAGGTGAGGGAAGCTCCATAAGCATCACCTTTTGCACCTTACTTAATGTCAGGATTATTGCCTACTTGCTAAAAAGGGAAAAAGAAAGACTGGTAACAAGAGTCACTTTCTTGGAACAAAGTTTCTCCCAAGCAGAAACAGTTAAACCTTGCACACAAGATCACAGGCTTACAGCTTCAGCATGGTAGTTATCTCTGGTGAGACGAATCCATCTTGGAAATTATGACATTTATTTCACTACTTGCTTGCCTATCAGCTACATGGAAACAATTTAACCATTTTCTACAGAAAAAATTGAAGCATGGGCTCCAATTAAAAATTAAATTACTCCAATCCTTTGAAGAGCTCCAGAAGAGAAGGAATCTTTAAAACATCTTTTATGCTTTAGTAAAATACAGTTCTGACTCAAGCACCACATTAATGTAGGACAATCAACATTCCCTTGTGTTTTGCGCTTTTTTTTCTCCATATAGCAAATTGTATAATCCCACAACAGAAGCAATAAACAGCTAAGAAATCTTACCAACTTGCAAAGAATTCTTAAAATGACCTGTTTCAAAGGCAGAGTCTAAGATTCACTTATAATAAGATAAAATATTAATTTAATAATAACTAATCTCATTATAAGCAAGAAAAAGCAGTCCGTACTTTAAGTAATCTCACTCATACTGAATTATCAAAATTAGATAGACTCAAGCTTCCAACCGCAACTACTTTGACTATATTGCGTCTTTAGTTACTCTTGAAGTTAAATTGTCTCTCTTTAAGCCCTAACAAAGTGTTTCTACTGGCATCGTTAAACACACACACATATATATATTACCAAGATTAGAATTCTAAGCCTTTCGGGTTTACTTTATAGGTTTTATACCATTCTGTGTCAAGCCAATTATGCTGACTTACAGTGGCAATAACAAAACATTACTAGGACCAGCAAGGAAAAACTAAGACAGATAGAAACCACTGATGGTACTTCTAGCTCACTCGGAGAAGCAAAAATATCACCCAGATATCAAGTTAACCAGTGCCTCTTAAACTTACAAAGCTCTGCTCTCCAGGCTTTCAATGAGTACTTAACACATACAAATAAATCTACAGAGAGGTAACCTGTATGCCTGACCACATACATATGCACATGTACATACATAATACATACATAATACACACTTAGCCATTTTCATAAGAAGAACTCTATATGAATTATAGACTGGAAACTTATGTAACTTCCTGTGTGGACAGTCTTACTCTAAAATAAGTGTGTCCATATGATACAGTATTTATCCCTATAACTTTCCTTACATAGACTAGATTTCAGCTGGATATGCAGGTTGGCATTGTGAGTAACCCATCGATACCTCAAGTCAAATAAAAATACTCTCTGATTACTGTGGAAAAAGAAATAAAAATCCTTTTTTGCACATATATATTTATTTTTTTTTTTAACCCTAAAGTTTTGCAAAATTGTAACCATTACCTTCATCAAAGTCTGCATCATCTTCTGTATGCTGAGGGAAAGGGAAGCAGTTTGTGATTTCAAGTCTGTCATCCACCACAAGACCCAGCAGCACTCCCTGGACCACTTCATTCCCCTGTCCTTCTTCTTGGTAATGTTTAATGATCTTTAACACAACCTAGAACACAAAAACAAGAAAATCATATTATGCAATGGGTTTTTTTGTCCTCAAACTATATATTTGGAATTTTTAAATTGTTGAAGAGTTGCACAAATTAGACCTGCAAACCAAGTGTGCTACTGGCTTAAACACCAGCAATTTTAATACAGCTTGAAGAACTGGAGGCCATCCTAATATTACGGAAGAATTTAAAAAGGCCATTAAATGAACAGTCAAAATGCAGTTTTAAACCAGTTTTCTGCAACATCCTTCTAAAATGATATATTGATCTTTTTCACTTTACCTTGTTGCTGTAACTGCTAAAAGCTATCTTGTAGGGGCAATAATCCCTCCTGAGGGAAACGTTGCACAAGAAGCTATCAAAACATCTTGAAAGTAACTATGCAGAAACTGGTAGGAAATTTTTAAAAGCCACAAAATGCATCAAATTTCAGTTGCATTAACCTTCAAAATACATCTCATTGCAGTTTTACTTCAGATGATAATGTAATTCATATTTTGTAAACTATGTGTCACAGGATATTTAAGAATAATGAATGATAAAAGGAAGAAAAAAAGGAGCACAAATTACTCAGCCTATTTTTAATAATATAATTCTCACTTCCTTCCCTAAATCTGAACTCCACAATGAATAATTCTCATGAGATGATACTGTAAATTGGAACAGTATGAAGAAACCACTCAAAAATAGTCAATCATTTGCCAGAAACACTTAACACTTCAGTAAAATTTTATGCTTAACAACAAGAACCAGAACAAGATAAGACACTAACCACAATCACAGACTTGAAAGAACTCATACTTTGTCCAGCACAAGCAGGTTTTATTTCACTAAATCCTAATCCATCCAAGCAAAATGCACCAGAAAATGTCTGATGACTATGTTGTCATTAAAGCAATAGTACTTTAATGTCTGTTGGCAAACAGACTAGCATAATGGATTTCAGCGCAACCACCCCGAGAACAGATTTTGTACAAATACTGGTATTTAGTGAACATTCTATGGGGGAAAAACCCCAAGAACTTAAGCTCATATTTACACATCAGGAACATATATTTGACCCTAGCTTTCTCCTTGGCTGTTTAGCAGAACTTTATGTCACAGTTTTAAAAACACCACTGGTGAATTGAAGTGCCACAATATAGATTAAATGAAAGAAAAAGTTGACTAGAAAAGAAATTCTTTACAAAAACATTTACTTCTTGGGGTAAAATGAGAAAATAAGAGCTTCATATACAGCCTGCTCTGAGGTGGAAGAAGAATGGAAAATAAATACCTTTTTCCAACTAAGTTGGATATAAGTATCGAACAGGACTAACGCCCACTGATTCTTTGTTTATTCACAATACCACTCACTTCTGCTTCCTTTTGCATCCAGGTACACTTGCAGTGGAAAATGACAGGTAGATAACACTGTTTCACCCCAATACACATTCACATCTGTACCTCAAGTCCTTTGAGGCCGTACGTTTTTATCCGATTTGTTAAAAAGAGGCTTACAGAACAGAGAGACAAAGAGATATTTCGGCTATATAAATCTCATTTCATAGGAAAACAGTAAGGAAATTAAGATCAGTGGGCAGTGAAGTAGAATTTAAGAATGCTGAAAGCAGTACAGCAGACACCAGTTCAAGATCACCTAGTGGTAGAAAATGGATGCCTTCTACCACAGAGTCAGCATATAAATAATACTCAACTCGCATTTAGTGTGAAGTTAAGGTTTATCATACATTTACCATAAGCTCTGTCTTCTACAGTCAAGGAATCCATAACTAACTGGACAGACTACAGCACAGCATGCTCTCTGCCTACTGCAGAACTATTCTCCGTATCTTTACTGTCTTGTAAGCTTCACCTTTTCCCAGTATTTTTCTCCTCATTTGCTCTTGAGTTTTCTATGCACATTGACTGTCCCTGTTACTGTGAATCCCTTTTGCCTGTTGACTCCATTCCAGGAGTATTTGTGATACGATGCCAATTTCATCACAGCGTTTCTGATGATAATTGCTCACAGAAAGCAGCCACAAATGAAAAGAGCATGAGCTGTCATTGAGTATCAATGATTTTTTAGGGAGATAAAACTAGGACTTCAAAACCGTTAAATACTAACCAAATACCCCAATAAACAATGAAGTAAAAACACACATAAGTCTGCAGTTTTCAATCTCCAGCCTGAAGACCACAGCAGGTATTATCCTGGGAGATACAGACCCCAGTTTTGGCCTACCTGCAAGGCTGTTTTCTAACAGAGTCTGAGAAAGGTAGCAGAGAGGTCATGAACTCACTTCTCTAAATTTCACAACCGTTTTAGCAAGCTGCAGAACTTCAGGTTTATGACTGCACTGGAAAATACATTAGCTACCGAAATCATTTATAAAAGATAAATGAACAAGTCTGAGAAATGTATCCAGTGACACATGATTCTTGTTTTCCTTTTGTTCTTTGTTCTAGAGAGTTTTATTTAGTGCATAAGACACAAGTCTTTAGCATAGCAGGCTCTTAAACTTGGATTGAAAAACTTGCCATCAAAATACTACCATATGACCAACAGGGAAACATGCACTGGACCTTGTGTTTCAGTACTAAAAAACAGACCTTCAAGTGTGAAGTAGAACTACTTCTCTAGAGATAACAAGACCAGTTTCAAACATTTAAAATGGCATTTCCATGTGTTTGCTAGTCTAGATACAGCAGGAAGAGCTGATCACTATACAAATGGCAATGCCATGACAATTTCTGATTTGACTGCACAAACCAACACTTCATATTGAATAAACCATACACACCAAAAAAAAGAAATGAACACTAACTTGTATTTAGACATTTCCCCAAAATAAGATGTTATGTTTATGAAGCATCAGAACAGAATCAGAATAGTTTTATTGGTCTGAAAATAAAGGTAAGAAGTGTTAATATAATGCAAGTAACACAACACACTAAGAAATACAAATCAATTTTTCCAGATCACACAGAAAAAAAATTCCCAATGCTGATTCACCTTCCAAACACTATTTACAATTCCCATCCACCTATTAGTCTAATTAGAGATACTGCCTCTTTGTACAAACTATCATCATTTTTAAATACCCTTAGACCCTTCGCTGCCACACCACTCCTACGGGAAATCAACAGTAACCAAACCACATTCCAGCTGTTACTGTTATTTAAGCAATGCAGCTGGCCAACCAGGAAAGGGTCTGTACTCAAGTGGAAAACATATCAAGTAATTTGACTTAGTTTTAAAAAAAAAAAAAAAAAAAATCAGATTTCTAAATTCTGATACCTCTGAACACACAAGTCAATGATGATATGCAGCTTGATTTAGTATGTAAGAAATACTTAGGTACCGAAAGACTCTTTATAAAAGGATACACAAATAACTACTAAATAAAACTCAAGAGACCCCCAGCCTTGTAAATTTAGTGTTCACAATACCAAAGCAATTTAATCACTTGGACTAGACACTTGTCAGATTTTAATGGCCATTAATCCTCAACTAACAAAAAAAAAAAAAAAGGAAAAAAAAAAGCTTGCAGTTCAGCAGTGTTTCTAATCTTCAAATCTTCAAAGCACTGCTCAAACATTAAGAATGAAGTCATATTACAAAAAAAAAAAATTCTGAAACTATTAAAAACTTCAAAGATACATATTTTAGCTGTAGGAATATAACGCCAAATTTTAACTTTGGCTACATCCCAACATCACAGTTGTTAATTTCAGGAGTTTGTATCTCTTTACAGAAATACCTATAACATGAACCACCAGCTGAAGTATCGTAGGCCTTTGGGGGGTCCTGGGAAGATTCCACTGTAAGGACACAAATATGCCAAGATGCACATTTCTGTATTTCTCTAAAGAGTGACAACAGCAAATCAAAGCACTGAAGATTTGTTTATCAATGTGTTCCAGAGAGCTGAAAGTCACCACATTGAAACCAGATCTCCAGTACCTGTGCTGTGTCTTACAGATGCGGTATCAAACAAGAGAGACCTTCTGTTAGCCCACTGGATACATGATGTAACAAGCTGATTTACAGTCTTAAATCAAGTATTTAAATCTTTTTGAATGCTTAACATTTTTTCCCACCCAAGAAAGCTTTGTCGGCACAACCACTTAGCACCAATTGCCAGCATCTGGGGAGAGGATGGAGAGAGAGTGTAAATAACACTGTGTTACGTAGCTGTTCTCAAACCAGCCATAACCAACATGGGCATCAAATGTGGAAGATGCCATGACACCACATCCTCTCAATATTTAACACTAGTAAAACTGTGATCAATATTTAGCTTGGCAAAAGAGTCTTGAAAGCTATTACTGCTAATAGTGTCTGATACATTTTGAATACATCCGTATCACATATGGAGCCTTCTCCATATGAATTCTTAAAACTCAAACCATGAACTTTTACATTTAAGCATTACAGCATGAGCAATTTCCCTTAAACTCCTAGCACAGACAAAGTTCAAGAGAGAACTGTTAATGTAGTTTTGTAAATGGATAGATCTCAACCACAATTACTAACAAAGACTTATGCAACTGAGTTTGAATTATGCTAAACTCAAGGATGCCTAGAATCAAGACATCTGATACACATAAAATGCATATATGGCACCTCTGGGAAAAAAGTTCATTTATTTAATACTATCCAAATAAAGACATACCAAATTTTACACAAAGTTTTATACTAATTTAGTGCCCTGCCTGCTTCCCCAGCTCACAGTACATCAAAAGTGAATCTACAAGCTGCGTTGTGATTAAACTTAACAAGTTAGCTACGCAAAAATTAAATTTAATTAAACAGTTCTGAGATCCTTAGGTAAGCATGGAATGGCTTTGTTTCTAAACAAAGACTTGGAGGGAAAAAAAAAAAAAAAAAAACAGAGAAAACTAGAGCAAGATATAGTGAAACATGGGCAATGTTAACATTTTTTAATAGTTCCAGATGGGGGGTGGGTTTTTTTGTTTTTTGTTGGGGTGGGGTGGGTTTTTTTGGTTGGTTTTGGTTTGGGGGGGGTGTTTTATTTTTGGGGGTTTTTGTTTTTTGATGAGTTTTGTTATACATGCACTGCAAATAAATGCTTATCCTACACTTACAAAAGACAAGTTCTGGAAGCTGACCAAGCAAAAACTTGCCTTGAGCTGATCTGTCTCCTGGCTATAGCACCATTTGATAAGACAGTAACATAACGTCTCTCAACTTTCCTGCCAGAAGACAAGGAACTCTGAGGTAAATTAAAGATACCACTGCAATGGTTAAGAGTAAGAAAACATGTGTCTAATACACATAACGCTCTCCTCCAGATGATTAAGGAGACAGATGTTTACATATACACATTAAAAATTCCATCTTAATCAGTGCAGTCCACAGAAAGATGTTCTAGAAAGCACTGAGAGATACCGTATCAAAAGCACAAACTCAACAGGTTGATGCCCTAGTCTTTTAGATGTTGGATACAAAGCTTCATGACTCACAACTGCCACCACATAAAGTTGTTCCAGGAGGTGAACTGAAGATTAGAGCTGAAACTACCACGTTATACTAATCTTGAGAAATATGATGATCTCTACTGACAATCAAACCCTGAACTCACTTAAATGCATATTCTAGATCATCTGCAGAGATTTTTGATTTTTTCTAGACTCTCTTATTCAACAGTGCTGATTTTTTGACCATTCCTGACATGATTGATGTCTAAAGATTTATTCTTTTCTTCCTTATGCTTAACTTCGGAATAAAAGCTTTTAGAACTTAGACCAATTTTATCCCAGGAGAAGTAAAAAAAATAATTGTTTTCCATTAAGACCTTCAACATCTTAAAGTAATTGTTTTGACAGGTATCTTCAATCCTAACTATGATCGGTGGCCAAAAAAAAAAAAAAAAATTTTAATTCCCTGACAAGTAATCAGAAAGATACTTAATCTGAACATACTGTACAAAATCTAAGGCCAAAAGGACAAGACTGAGCAGACCTGAAAACCAAGATAACTTTAAAAAATGTTGTTTCTGAACAGCAAGTTCAGAAATAACAAGTCTTAGCCCTCACTGTTCTGTCTAGCAAGTATAACAGTCATCCTTTGGGCAGAAGGCCTCAAACGCCCCACAATGTTTTACCTTTATCTTGACTGGCTAGAGCCCTAACACCAACATTTACAAAGCCTTTGAAAATACAGTTCTTGGAATAGTAAGCTTACATTTTGTGTCACTCAACAGCTAATAAACACCAGATGTTAAAATCTTATTTCTGAACTTGCCAGAAATTTGGGGCTTAAAAACAATAATTATATAGGAGGCGTAACAGAAACGATGCATGCCATTTCATACCATCCCAATCAGGTGCAAGTATCAAAATCTCTTTTTGACATGAGAGTGGAAGTTTCCTGGAGCTGAGCCTGAACTCAACTACTATGACCAACGCATACTGATCCGAGATGGGCCTCCAGCAGGGCATACTACACAGAAATTACAAGTCACAGGATTCTGTTGGCTTTCTCTCATGTAGGTCCTCAGTACCAAATCAGTTTGGAGATCCACGTTAAACTGAATGACAGTATTCCATCTTGAACTGTAGGGCTTTTTTTTTTTTTTTTTTTGGGGGGGGGGGGGGGGGGAAGGTTACATGCTCCT
>VYXH01007960.1:488171-504338 GCA_013397275.1 Burhinus bistriatus
GGTGGGGGGTGGGGGAAATGTTACATGCTCCTGTATTATTTGAATACTTTTGATATTAGGAAGCATACGAATATCATCCAAAGCTTTTTGTTCCCTGGGTAACTTCTTACATCAGTTGGTACCATATCACCTGCTTAGTTTGTAAACCTCAAGGTTTCAGATGATTTAAGTACAAAAGGGAATATCGGTAACCTTCAAAAATGAGCGCAGCTCCACAATATGTACATTAGGCTGAAGAAAACTACTCAAATCATAACAGATTATTAATTGAACATCAATATTTTCAGTCATTTTTACTTGGTTTAGGAACCCTATCACCCTGTAATTATAGGAATCTTGATGGTTTTCCATATTACCTCCTGCCTTATGAAGTGCTTATACCCGTCTAACGCAATGCTTTCTTGTGGGTTTTTTTTTCCCAACAGGACAAAGGCGGCATATAATCATACTGAGGTGGCTTACCTCAGTAAGCTGCTGACTCAAAGCACAACTCAAAGTCAGTGAGAGGCCAAGAAGCATTTTGTCACTCCTTCCAGAACATTAACTGGCTCTGTGCACTCTTTGGGGCACGGCTGGAAAAGTTGTACCTTGCTCACCCTGAAGCTCAGTCTAGAAAAAGTAGACATGCAGTTCCTTTTTCACTTTCTGTAACTGTTACACAGATTACACATACCTCAGCAACACGTTCAAGGCAAACTCAATGCGAAGCTTAAACCACCGCCAAGTAATGCCCCATATAAAATAAGTATTAACTCTTTCAGTCATTTTGTTATTTCTGTTTTTGAGAAGAGCTACTTCCAAACTGCTGCGATTCAAGCAAGGCCTTCCAGCAGCCCCAGCTTTCCAGCGAAGGTGGTCATTCACACAGGGCAAGTCCAGGCTCACTACGGACACTGCCAAAGCATTGACACATACGCTGTATTTACTGCAAGCACACCCAGCTGTTGCACACATGGGTTAGCTTCTCGTTCTATCACCGGGACACTTCAAAAGCTTTAGAGATTTTTAAAACAACATAAAGCCTATTGAAAAAAAAAAAAAAAAGAAAAAAAAAACACCTCCAAATTATCAAAACCACTGATTTTATATAAAACCAGACACAGAACATGAAACAAACCATTAGTTAATACCTAGAACTAAAACTGGTAAATATCTCATCTAAAATATAAAATGGAAAAGATTTTGCTACTGATATAAATAGGTAGGTGAAATTCAGCCTGAAGAACTGAAATAATATAGACACTAAGTCTGTTTCTGTACCAATACAACATCAGAAGGGGAGATTACTGGGTTTTGGTTAGAGGTCTGTTGGTGTTTCATAGGCTGTGGTTTTCCTCGACTCTTATCAGGAATTTATGTTAATCAGCTAATGTCTTGCAGGTACCATGAAACATCTGTTTCAGTCATTTATTTACTCACGGCCAAGCGAGCTGCTTGTCCTTGCAAAGGGAAGAAGTAAAACACAAAGGAAACAGTCATTAAACAGTGGAGAAAAGCAAAGTTTATTAAAACATAGAGAAATATCGAATGTTACCCAAGGTGTGCTTTACCTAACAGACCAATCTCTTCCCGATTTTTGTCCCACTACATTTTCATTTGTTTTTTTGAGACGGCACAACAGTTCAGAGTAACAAGCATCTCCATGGTTGTTCACAAGCCATGAGTATACTTTAAATACTGCCTCAACGTAAGTAAAAATGCACCATTACATTTGTGTATTTAAATTCTCCGTTGCACTGCTCACACACTGGTATAATGTATTTCTCCTCAATGCAAAGTTTCATAACACATTTCACAGTACATGGATTCACGCTCATTCCCATGGAAACCATCAGGGCCACAGGCACTGCAGAATCACTTCCTTGTAGAAACATTTCTGTAAGGCAGCCCCAGGATTCCAATCGAGTGAGCAGCAGGGCATTAGAAGTTATTAGCACACTGTTAGGAGACAGTGATAGGGCTGTAATAAGATTAACATCCAAAATTCTGCTAGTTACAAGTGGGAGAGAACATTTTCCCAGGACTACTTAGTGTATTATTTCTCCTATTTCACAAATCTCACTGAATTCAAATATTTTGAAAATATTCAGTACTTTAGGCAATTTCTGTAAATTGCCAATACAATTTATATTTATTATTTTCATTGAATTCAATACCTAACCATCATTTCAAGAATGAAAGCTGATGAATATACTCCTCTAGAACACAACATACGGAAATTACATAGAAGCAATAAAGGTAGGCACGGTTTCAACATTTTCCACTCAATACACCAGAGCCTTACACTTATACTTCAACATATAGTCAATACGTATGTTCTGTGTATTAGTGAACCACCATTATTCAAGTATTCACAGTGCTCATTGAGCTAGTAGTGTATTTGCAAGTAAAAGGTTTTCTCTTCAGCATCAACTGCTAGCAGCTTCCTATAAAAAGATTTGAAGACGACAGCCAAAAGCAGCAGTAGCAAATTTTAACAGCCTATTTTTTAATCAGATTGTGCCAAACTTATCATTTTGAAGCTGCAGATGGGAAGAAAGGAGGGGGGTTGATCTGAGACTACCGATCTTTTTCAAAGACCTTACCCTACACAACAGAACTGGAATATATATACTATTTAAGGGTGTGTCTTAAAATCACGATTTCCATATGCATTCAACAGATGCTTCCACGTAACCAGTAAAATCCCTACTGGACATGACTTCCATGTCATTTTAATAATTTATAACCTTTTGTGCAACAATGTTTTCCACATTCAAGCACTTATCCTTTCTGGCAAATGCTTGGTTACGTGCTATGGGGCTGCAACAGAGACAGACCCTCCTAATAACTGGTAGTGCAATCCAGAGAACAGAGCCTGGACTGTAGTCTAAGTTTACCTGCTGACTTAAAGTATAAAATTGAGGAAAAAACCATGAAAGTCAGTCATTGCTGGTAAGCTTCAGCTTCCCCATCTTTCTAACAGAGATAAGACTTACCTTTGTATCACCATCTATCTGAAAACCACTTCCAGAAAAGCTCCATTTCTAATAATAGCTACTGTGACAGTGAGATTAAAAACAACCATTCTGATTTGGTCACTGAGCGCGCCAATGGATAAGGCATTATGGCTTTCAGATTGTTTCCCAAAAGCAATAGCATAGCTGCAGTAAATACCCTCTTGTCATCTAAAGTTTAAGAGCTTTAAAACAGTTAATTTTTTGCATTGATAATAATGTAATAGCAAAAAATAGCTGTCTTAAGCGCTCAGAACTCAGCCCTATGTTAATGAAGAATTTTGTCAATTAGATTGCTTATTTTCCTCAGATATGCATAAAACCCCCGAATATTGACAAGAAGTGACTTACACCTCCAGCTAAGATCCTAAACACCAAATGGGCACAACACTTGCTTCACGCGAATAGGTGTGGATGTTGCGTATTGCACAGATAGGGGGCTCCATGGAAGTGGAAGGATGCGCACCAGATGGACTGCAAAGCAGGACACAAAGTTTAAGCGACACAAAGTTTAAGCGACACAAAGTTTAAGCGACACAAAGTTTAAGCGACACAAAGTTTAAGCGACACAAAGTTTAAGCGACACAAAGTTTAAGCGACACAAAGTTTAAGCGACACAAAGTTTAAGCGACACAAAGGCAGAGACTGACAAGCCTTATATGCTCACAGCAACATCCTTGTAAAAGACCAAATATTTATAAAAGAGAATTAGCCTGTTATTGTATGCACACAGCAAAATTCAGGTGCATCTTTGAACTTCAATGAGTAAATAAGCCTCTCTAGTAACTTTATATAGATTAAGTAAAAAAAAGTGAATAAAACGCTTATCTTAAATATACATCCACATACAAGTCATTCAAGAATATTTCCACACTTATTCCTAAATAATCTTGTGTATGCATGTTACAAAAGACATTATCAAAAGTTGAACCAGTTAGATTGTCTTTGTTTTGCATTCTCAATTTTAGACTATTGGATAATCTTACAAAATACTAACAAGAATTCTTACTATACAGGCATGAAATTTTCCAATTTATTACATTAACAACATATTTACTTTCCATTAAGATGATACGATTTAACATGCCGTAACATAATGTAACTGCTAAGCACTGTTATTAAAGCAAGTATCACATCTCTGCAATCTTAACGCTGCCTGAAGATTCAAACAAAAAAAATAATGAAAGAACAGCATGCTCAAAACTGTGCCATCATTGAGAATGTACTTTAAGTGTGTGTATAAATATGGAAAAACAACAAAGTAATCATATCCAAAAAATGTCTCTGGCAAAGAAAGATTAATAAAATAAAATAAAAAAAGACTATGGCAACAGTAAGTTGAAAACACATTATCTTCTTTCAAAGACTACAAAAAACAAAAGACTTGTTCCTGTTCTTACAAGGCCTCTCACAAGGTCTGTAAGATTTATTTGAAAGGTAGAAGAAAAAGTCTTAAGACAGAATAGGGCATAAAAGATGTTCATTTTATACAAACCATGAAGGGCCTTTCAGTACCTGTACCTGCTGTTTTTCTGCCCGTGCCCTGCTCTATCTTGTATGCTTCCCTCAACTATACCATGCTGCATGTCAGCTGCAAAGGCCTAATTTTGTTACAATAAACTGAAAATCAAAAAATATTTAACCATGTTTCAGTGTGCAAGAAGGCACAATGCGTTGCCTCAGCAACAAAGCCAGCAATTGTCACCTCCCCACTCATAAACACCCGAGTCAAATTTAACACCTAAATAAGACATAAAGCTAATGCAATTATTTCTGATGTAACATTTTAATCCCTAAAATGTAGTAAATTATTTGAAAGATATTTGGTGGAAATATTCTTTGCCCTAGCATTAACACAGCCAAACAGGTATCACAAGAGCACAATTTACCATTTTCAACAGCTATGCATACATAATTACAAGGCAGGAGACGAGTTTGATATGCACGTAGTAGGAACAAAAAATAATGAGAAGTTTAATTGTTAGTGACAGTGGTGTAGAGGGCAACACATTATTTCTCCTTGCACACAGCAAAAAAAAAGGGCTGTTTTGAAATAATATTTTCCCCTTCGAGTCTTGAGGTGTAACACTGCTCAATATATTTAAATCACCTCCACACTTAGATTAATTCCTTTTGTCAGCACACTAGTTTCACGGTATGAAGTGATACCAGATGTTCTAGTTTTAAATGCCTCACTAGAGTACACTTACCATGACGCTTATTAGATGCTGAGTGCACCAATGCACTCTTACAAATCATTTAAAGTTTGTGCTCTGTTAGCAAGTATACCTGCTATCCATTGACAAGACACACTGAAATTTTAATTCTCAAACCACCACGATGTGGGTACGTTACCTGTTTCAGGTTAAGGAAGCTCAAAAGGGATAGCGTCTATAGTTAAGAATTAAATCAACAGCAAGAACAAGACTTTACAATTAAAACAAACAAACAAACAAAAAAAACCCAACACAAATGAATCTTCCTTGTTAGAAGAAACTACTTGCAGAGCCAGAACCGAAGGAACCCTAGGTTAGCAAAACAACAAAAAAAGAGAAACAAACAAATCTTTTTTATTTTGCTTTAAATACAAATGCACCAATGAAAAAAGAGGCACAAAGAACACAGAAAACAGATAATACTCTTGGCACACTTCATTCAACTCTACCACTTTGATTTGTACCACTGTTACTCTGGTAATAAACAAAGGTAATTCATAAAATCCAGCAGGTCAGACACTGTGGGACATTTTCCATAGAGTCCTATTAACTGTCCTGCTGAAGTGTTATGAACGGAGGTAGCCAGCCAGGGGAAGAAGGGGTGAGAAAGCCAACACAGTGTGATGCCTCGGAACCTCACTAAGTCTGAAAAATTGAAAGTGTTATACTCCAAGGATGTTCAACTTGCTAATACACATCAATGCTTTCTGTTCTGAACATAAGCACAGATTATATGTCAGAAGTTCCTGTCTGGGTTATATTCATGCAACTCATTGTACCTAAAAATTAATAGAAAGTATACAGATATCACCCAACTAATACAAAATGCTTCTGTCTTCTCCATGGTTCAAGGTATCCATGAACACACCAAGCTAGTATTCAATTCACACACTAACTCTCAGTGTTAGCTTAATCTGGCCTAAATTTTTAGGGAAACAGGTCAAGAAAAAGTCAAAGAAATTAAACTTCAACTTAAAATTCCATTCAAACACCTTTGGAGGACACATAAAACACAACACAGCCTGAAGGACATTATATCCTAAAGTATCGTTCTACAGCTCTGCAGTGTCAAGAAACTGTACTGAGAACAGCAGGCAGAACACATAGCCTGACCGTTCTTGCCAAGTCTTCGAAAAGGGTAAAGGAGAGGGGAAGAAACCACAAGAAAAGCTAGGAAAAGCACAATTTTCACAACTTCAGAAAAGGTCAAAGTTTTTTAGCCAGTTCAATATAGGCTGCACTGCTATTACCAACTTTAAATGAGAGGTACTCAAATACTACAGAAACTGACTGTTTTCCTCCCAAGAGGGTCAAAATCTATCATTTAAAAAAAAAAGTGCTTAAAAGAATATTTACAAGATGAGTCTCAAAAACTGATTTTCAGTAAACAAAATATTGTTTTGTTTTATTTACTATTATCAGACAAATCATCCTAAATAGCTTCTCACTGATAGGCCTTCCCTATCAACAGCTGGGGATATGATATCATATGCATTTAGAATAAAAATGACTGGTAATAAGAAAACAAGGCACAAGCATCTTAAATACCAGAAATGTGAGTAGAGTAACTATTGAAAAACAGTTTCATAATGATAGGCTTTGGGGTTTTTTTGGTTTGGGGTTTTTTTGGTTTGTTTTGGTTTGGTTTTTTTTTGGGGGGGGGTTGTTTTTTTTTTTTAAAAAAAAAAAGGTAGACTCACAAGGTTTTATCTGTGTTAAAAAAAAAATAATAAAAAACCCTCTACCTACCATAGATGAGAATACAAACCATTAGGCACACTACATCATCATCAAATCAACATGATGTAATGAAGCTTACAGAAACCATCTTTGAGTAAATCAGTCCTATCTGACACAAGAAACATCTACACTATAGCCACACTGGTGCAAATACAAATGCGGACAAGGCCTCANTTTTTTTTTGGGGGGGGTTGTTTTTTTTTTTAAAAAAAAAAAGGTAGACTCACAAGGTTTTATCTGTGTTAAAAAAAAAATAATAAAAAACCCTCTACCTACCATAGATGAGAATACAAACCATTAGGCACACTACATCATCATCAAATCAACATGATGTAATGAAGCTTACAGAAACCATCTTTGAGTAAATCAGTCCTATCTGACACAAGAAACATCTACACTATAGCCACACTGGTGCAAATACAAATGCGGACAAGGCCTCAACTTCTAAGCATTTTCTTGACATATTTATATTTTTGGCCAATATATGTTTATATTTAATTTAAATAAATTGACAAGGATATCTTAAGGTTTAGCTTAAGTTCTATACAAACTGTAAAACATGTACCTAATATATATATTCAAAGACTCACAGAATTAAGTAGCTGGAACAAATATTACCTGGCATTAGAAGATCATCGTGAGTATTAACATGGCCTCGAACCCTCATCTCAGAGTTTGATGGCCTAAAGATTCAGGTATAGCTCACCCACTGCTATCCATAAAGGCTTCTGTCGACAGCTCTAGCAATATTCATTAACTACAGACCGGCAATTTGTTAAGGCTTTACACATTAGCAGCTATGAACATAAAGGAACAAAAACCTATGGTTGTTTCCAGAAGCCTACATAACTTTTTCTACTTTCTACAATACGTAAAATCTGTGTGTGATGGGCATTAAGTGTAAAAAGAATTCATATACAGTGGTTTCATAAAAAAGGAAACATTATTCCCATTAATGAAATAACAAGAGCAATGTGCATATTAATGCTTTCACATGTTGTTAAGGCTGCAGTTATATTGTTATGCAAGAGCAATGTATAAGAAAACCTATTCAGTCTGTCAACTCTGTGTTCTCCAAAAGCTTTACTGGATATAACTTCCTGAATGCATATATAAATTCAAAAGGTTAGGATTTTAAAAAGAAAAAAAAAAGTCATATATTGGTGCTTAAGGATTTAGTTAGATGAATTACTATTTTCCTTTACTTTTACTCTCCTTCCTACAAAACTCTCATGCAGAGAATTTGCAAAGAATGAAACAGCTTCCCAGTAACAACATACTTCCTTGTGACTACGCTGAAGGCAAACTTGATTAATAAAAAATACTTATTTGGCCTAGCAGCCAGTACACTTGCCTTGCTGAAAGATCCCCATCTCCCAACCCACAGTTGTTATTTTCCCAGAAGAAAGTTTCCATATATCCATTACAAACGTATTAGTGGTCACATATGACCCACAACCCACCACATGGAGTAACTCTGCTTTTGAACATTAGTTCAGTTTCTATATTGCATAAGCTTTCATGCTCATCTAGTAAAAATGTTACTCATCCTATCTGACCTTATGTCTCCAAGTGATACATGAGTTCATCTCTGCTTTTACAGTTTTATATCTTGCCTGGTATGCCTACTAAAATTGTGAGAACTGCAGAAATACGCAGAGGAGGGCTTCGGTAAGTGCAATTTCAGACAGTTGAGTAGGGTTAGAAGTTTCACTACAAAAGCATTCCGGAAAAGTCTCCAAGTTTTGATGGAAATTCAGAATCTTTTATTAGGACTACACCATTTCCCGGTACTTCCAACAGTAGACAATTTAAAAACTGGAGCATCTGCATGCTGCTTCCTTATACAAAATTAAACTTTTGTGTAGCCCAGGAATAAGCTTACCCAAGAGTACAAGTTCACAAGATGAGGCCACATAATAACAGGAATCCAGCCTGTAAATGAAGAAAAACAGCCGAAGTCTCACAACACCCTACAGCCATCAACCTGCTACTTCCAAGTAAAGCAATGCAATGCTGAGTCTAAATAACGTTATCATACATATAATTACTTTGTTGAAAAGCACACTAATATTGCAAAAGCAAGTGCCGAAGAGTTACTACAAACATGAAACAAGGTTACCCTGCGAACTTCCATTGTAATAATGCAGCAAACTGGAAGACAAGACTTTTTAATGACAACAAACTAACCCGCTCCATCTGCTTTCATGATCACAGCGGTTACTTTAGTACCAGGTTTTCTCTGTCCTCTTTACCTCATTTGCTCACTTTGCTACATGAGAGAAAGGATGCAAAGGTACTACAAAGCAGACAGTTGGCACTCATACAGTTAAAGGCTATAGCCTAGTGCATATGTAAAAAAGGCCAAATAAAAAATGTAACAGCAGAATAATAATTTGGAAAAAAAAAACAAAGCAAAACAACACAACAACTTACAATTTAAGAGATAATAAATATCAGGAAATGCAAATAATCAGGTTTGTTCATTACACTCCGTTCTATTGTTATAATGGCTCTTATTTAAAATTGCAGATGCAAGAAATCCAAGTATCTTTATCACTAATCCAATAACCACAAAATTAACACAGTATTTCCTTTTCCCCTTCTCTCATTTCAAATTTTCCACTAGCAGACAAGAAAAATAACCTCATTTTGAAGAAAACAGCAATATTCCACAAGTGGATTTATATCTGAAACCCTGTACAACAGAGTAGTGCTTCATGACACAGCCATAACACCAAAGAAAAACAAGTATTTTTTTGTTACGTTATCTCCATGGTGTAATGCAGATCCTGTATGAGTACAGGATAAAAAGAATAAAAAGGGGAAAAGATGATGTTTGTTAGCTTTAAGGAAGCAAACACCAAGATATGAAAAAACCGAACAAGTTGTTCATGTGATGCAATGAAAAGGTTATTTTCAATATAGCTATCTGTATAAATCAACAACACAGCGCCACCAACCACATTCCCAAAAAATATACAGTTTTTAAAGAGTTACAAAAGTTTTAGGTATGCAGTTGAAGTTTGAACTTCAGACTTAGGCTCAGTTTTGTAGAAACAAGGAAAATGAATATTTATACCCAACTTTACAAATTCAGACTATTCACATTAATAAATGTTCATAGAAGAATCTTGTGAAAGTTCCAGCAAATTTATGGATCTTATTCTGCATTTTGACATCACTAAATGTAATCATTTGGTAACCCAATCTAATTCCTTGCTATCTTGCAAGAAACAGCAAGGCACAAGCATCTTTTCTTTTCGTAGACTATCACAGGTCACTTGACTGCACAGGTAGGTACTCGTAAAAGAAAACTGCCATGTCTATTCAGCTAACCCAAAAATTTCTTTCCATTCCAAGGAATAACTGCTGCTAATGTTCCGTACTCCATCAGCTTTCAGTTTGAAACTTACTGCCCCTTACCTACTGAAGAAAAAGAATATAAGGTCAGTGAACCAAACCTCATTAATTTCAGCAGCCATATTCCAAAAAGTTTGTCCCCACTAAAGAATTTCTAGAAATACAACAAAATAAAAGTCCACCAACATCTCTTGGGGGGGGACGGGGGGGACCAACAAGAGAGAGAGAGAAAGGTAAGCAAATTATGGCACTGCTTCACATTTATTTCAGACAGCATGTAATAATTATTACCCATTCTGGGGAAGATCCTGAGAGTGGCTTTTGAGTTCCCTGCTATGAAGGGTCACTCAACTGTGAAACTGAAAATCTAGCAAGCTTATAAGCATTGAAGAAACAGCTCACAAAGTCATGCACAACCTAGTCTAAACTACACCCAAGAATGCTGTCAGAAACAGGTAAGTGTTCAAGCTATAACACGGTTCTCTTACATACCTGGACTTGACTGACTACACAAAAAAACACCAGAAAGGCCTCCAGCAAGCGTAGTAAAAACTCCACAGTACAACCCTTGTTTTACCTGTTGCTACTTCTCCATTCAGCAGGAAAAAGGGATTGTGCTGCACACAAGCAACCAGGAAGAAAGCCTATATTCTTTCTTTCCATGCATCTCTCGCACACACACCACAGCTGTGCTACCCTTTCTCCTCCATACGTGAAGCTTAGAAGAGGCACGTTATATATCCTCTCTTTCAATGAAAAGGTAGATAATAAAATTTTGTCTCTGTTCACAAGGGACAAGAAATCCTAGATGTCTGGCCACAACTACACCTCTTCCAATCGCTGACATCCCTGCAATTAAATACAGTTGCAATCAACTGTGAATGCAGTTGGTACATCTGCAACTAGGAGCCCTGATCTACCACCAGGCAGGTGAGGGTATGCAGAAGTCCCAGACTAATAATAAACCAAAGTAATTTTTAGTCTTCATATGTCTGAGTTCTGTCACATTCTCAAATGGCAAAAGATCATCATAAGGTGATCTTAATCCTGTATTTCTTTTAAAACACAACTACAAAACAGCTTGAGGTGATCACATCAGATACACATGTCCCAGCGGTACACGACACTGATCCAGTGGAATTATTAGTCTAGTTCCCTATAAAATGAAAACTTATATGATGTCCGTGCTCATACTTAAGTTCTTCCACCCATGCTTCCAAAGTTGCTGGCGACTTGACTAAACTTAAGAAAGACAGCTCTCTTGAAGAAGTAAGTTCTTAGGGACCCCATGTAAGTAGATAGCTTAGCAGAATAAAGAGACTATTTGAAGAATAAGCTCACTCACCTTCTAAAAATGCCTTTATAGAGCAATCCGCACAAGGTAAAAAAGCTTACAGTACTCCAGATGGAGAAACAGCTTTAAGAAGGTGTGAGGTCTAATTATGTCCAAACGCCTACTGCAAACCAGGCTGCAGAAATCCAGTCATGGGTTTTTTTCAGTTCTTACATTAAAAGCATCATTTGTTCTTCTGTGATTACTGCAAATGGACAAAATTTACAACTACTGTTTTTAAGAACTTCAGCAAGTATTTAAGATTCTTCATAAACTTCTTTGTAATCATAATCATCACAAGTTTGAATGATCAGGTAAATGCTAATCTCTCAAAAAAAGTGGAAATACAAAAAGGTTGCTTAAGTACAGCCACACAGAAAGCCAAACACCTCTCCCCACCCCCACCCAAAAAAAAAGGACAGAAATATCCTGTGCACATGACCACTACTACTGTGAGCACGAGCTTTCTTTGGGCTCCTTGAGTGGAGAGAACACGATGGAATCTCTATCCAAATTACACTGTTGAAATTTCCACAACAGGAAGTGAAGACAGCAGAGTGTGATGTATTGAACTCATCCTCCTGTCTTTTTCTCGGGATGGTCAAAAACTTAAGACACAAAATCTTACAAAAGTTTGTATCTCATCTGAAAGAAAAAGCACATTGTAAATGTGAGTTTATGGAGGCGGTTTTTTTACCCTGTGATTTCTAACATTTCTTGCAAAGGACAAGACCTACTTTGGAAACTGCTTTCATTGTACGTTTATTCATTAAGCATATAATTTTTCTGACAGACCGCTATATCAACAAAAGCTCAATGTAAAACTTAAACACATGGGATACTTTATTTGCTGAACCAATACAAGCTGAATCAGCACAAACACTTTACGACAGCATAGATCAGTGACATATTAGGACTTCCCATAATATGCAACTAAACCCATGTTATCCCTTACAGTTGTACAAATTTTTATATAAACTCCACATCCCTACTCACTAGGGACAAGTTAAACACAATGATTTGTAGAACAAGCATAGGCTGCCACTACTAATCTTTATTACTAAATAAATCCAAAGCAAATCACAATATTGTCTTAAAATAACAGAAATCTCGTATTTCTGTTCATCACATAGTCTAAACTGCAATACCCATTCAATTCAATAATTCAGAAGATGACCAGTTCCAAAAAGAGACCACCTCATTTAACAAGCCTCCTCAACATCAATGGCTCAAATCCACACGCAATCAGCGTCTTTTTCTGTGTTGTAAAAGCAACTGGATAGAGTTAATTTTGACACTGCAGTCGTTCCTTGCATTCCCAAACTGGATGAAGAATACCATCCACTTCTGCTTATCGTGCCTCACAAAAGACATTCCTAATTCAAAACTGCCAATATATCTGAATGCATAGATAACTTCTGTCCGCTACAGATCTCTGAAAAATGAACTGGAAAACAAAACAACATTCAAGCTACCAAAAAATAGAATAAAATACTTAACTCATTATCATGCTGATACAGTAGCTGGCTATATGTATCATTTGATGACTGAGACCTTATCTAGCAGAAAAACTAATACAAAAGGGTACGGTCCTGTATTTTTCCTCTCCTTTCTGTCAAACTGTGAATATTGGAAATCTACACTCACATTTAATTTCAGAAGGATTTTATAAACAAGCATACAGGTATTTCAATCAAGTTATTAAGTGTCTACAATCTGACCCAGTTCTCCCTCAATCTTCCTAAATTTTGGTGATATTATTTTTGTGGAATACTCTAATAGTACTAACATTTTAAGAAGTTACGCAGATTTAGTCTATCTTATTAGTTAGGGTTTCATTGTTTGCTTATAATTCTGCCAGGGCAGTGCTTTTTAATTTACTATTGTGTTACCTGAAACAAAATTGCACTTGATCTAAATCCAAATTACACCATCACATAATAATATACAAAATTAATCAGATTAAAATAAGAAAGAAGTTAACTATAGGACGGTCTACTTGTAACAAATTTAAGAGGAGGCCAGAAAAGTAGGTATTGCTGCATCATTAAATATTATGTTTTAAGGTAACGTACTGACATTTAGATCTTCTTCTCTTCATTACTAACATTATTTTCTTTTACTTTACTGTTCCTCTAAAATAACAGGTTTTCTAAAAGTACTTCCACATTCTCACATATACAGAAGACTGATGCATCTTCTACTTTGCATACACAGACCCAAAAGCAACCTACATAGTGTGTCTTTGCTTTCAAATCAGTCCCCTTTGAAAGGATTACTTATGCCACTGCCAAGAGATGATGCACCAGTAGAGAGAAAGAGATCGCTAACTTCCCTGATGCCCAGCAAAATCTGTCCCCAGTTTTGGCACATAATCACCCTGGTCATCATCAATGACTGATGAAGCCTCATTACTTTGTGAGAGCACAGATGAGACATTTAAATAAGATATTAGAAGTGTTTTAGCAGAATTTCAGCAAGACATTCTAAGGACTTGCAATGGGAGCCACTTCTGTTCACAAAGCAAGCTAATGTATGCCAACACTTCTCTTCACCACAGGTGTCATGGAAGTTTGTGAACCACACTTAGTGTCCTGAGAATGCTTTGTGCAAGATCCACTGAGAGATGTCTTCTGCAAGTGGAAAGGGGAAAGCTTTCCACTGTTTTCGGTAAGCCACCTTCCTCTGTACGCAGTGCATGCAAGAGGCACCACTGTGCTGTACCAGAAGACTACACAAGGACATGGAAAAAACAAAAGCATAAAGCAAAAAATATTCATTGGTATTTGTTGGACATCAGGGCTGCTCGCGGTTGATTTGAACGAACAGTAGTACACGAAGTAGATTACACATCTGATAAAGAACAGTTTTGAAACATCTGTTCTCTTTATTTCATTAAAGGAGGAAAAAAAGAAATCGAATTTAATAGTTGCTATTAGGTCCAAAACTGATAAAACAGCTTTTACACCAACAGAAATTAAATTGAAGGTGCCGAATTGTATCCTGCTCTTAACTATTCCCTTTTTCATTGTTCCCTCAAACTTGCTAACAAAAAGCCCACACACACACCCCACTGTCCATCTGGCACCAGCCTGCTTGCAATAGCAGCAGTCTGCTGACAGTTGCTATATTTGTAGGACTATGCTTCACCACTGGTCAGTTTTCACTACTCCTTGAAAATGCTACGTACACCAAACCACAGACAGACAACTGAGCAGAATACTGCAAAAATACTCTTAATGCATTCAAATTTTCCCTTTCATAAGGCCAACTATACACAAATAAGTTATTATCCCTCTTCTCAAACACTTACTATACTGTATAACTCCCAGATAATGATTGGGAACTATCACTAATAAATGCCAGGCAGGCTTTAAAGCTTGCCCCAAAATTACAATCTTCCTTCTTGTTGCCAGTATACTGGTTCTCCTTCACACTTCAGCAGTACAGTGTTCTGGTGACACTTCAGAAAGATAATGAAGAAGTAACAAACAACGCTTCCATCCTTAAGAAGTTTAAGTAACTACTTTTTTCCCCACTTTGTCATTGTGAGTAATATCAACTGTATGAGCCAAGACTTGACAGAAAAACACCCAGCAGCACAGCCAAGAACCAACTTCAGTAGACACTCTTCCACTTAAGGTCTGCGTGGACCACCTCTATTAGGATGGCTCCATTCTCTCCTAAACCCCTTCAGTCCGTCGTTTTGTTTTACTTCTTATTAATAAAAGACAGTAGGTGTCAACAGTCCTAACAGAGAAGGCAAAAGGCACCACGGACGAGGGAAAAACCCACCGTGCTCACCTCCTCTTACACCTCTGCAGTTTTCAACAGGTTGCCCTGTGACAGGTGGGAACCGAAAAACCGGGCACCAGAGCGAAAAGAAGAAAGTAAATATTTAAAAGCGATTAATTCCTGCCCTGTCCAGGCCTTCGCTTCCACAAGGGAGGGAGTCGCTCCCCTCCCAGGGACGAGCACAGGGGGAGCCTGGCCACCAGTTAGGAAGCTCGGGAGGAGAATGGAACCGTTCCTGCCCCTCAGGGCACCACGGCGACGCCGGCCCCGGGACGGGCGCTGTCTCCCGGCGGCGGAACCGCCCCACGGACGGGGCCACCCCGCCGGCGGCTCCACGCGGCCGCCACCGCCCCCCCGCCCGCCCGCCCCTCCGCCAGCGCCGGCTCCGGCCCCTCCGCTCACCAGCCCGTCGATCTGCACTTGCTTGACAGCCGAGTCGCCCGTGGTGGCGGCCTTGCCTTTGCCTTTCGAGGCGCCGAAGCCGCTGCCGGTAGCGCCGGAGCCTTCCTTGCGCGACGCCATCTTTCCCCTCGCACCGGCCGGAAAGAGAAAAACGAAACACCGGAAGCGGCGGCGGCGGCGCGCGGGGAAACCGCTCCGGGCGGAAACCCGACGGGAGGCAGGCGCGCGCGCGCATGCGCGGTGCTGCCGCGGCATCCCCCGCCGCCATGGCGGCGCTCCTTCACGGCCCCGGCCGCTCTCTAGGCGGGGTGAGTCGGCCCTC
>VYXH01007960.1:504515-516186 GCA_013397275.1 Burhinus bistriatus
CCTGTCCAGGCCTGCGCTCCCACAGGGGAGGGAGTCGCTCCCCTCCCAGGGACGAGCACAGGGGGAGCCTGGCCACCAGTTAGGAAGCTCGGGAGGAGAATGGAACCGTTCCTGCCCCTCAGGGCACCACGGCGACGCCGGCCCCGGGACGGGCGCTGTCTCCCGGCGGCGGAACCGCCCCACGGACGGGGCCACCCCGCCGGCGGCTCCACGCGGCCGCCACCGCCANGCTCTCTAGGCGGGGTGAGTCGGCCCTCGCTCGGCCTCGCCAGCCGGCACGGCGGCCCCAGGCGCCGCTGGAGCAGGAGACACCCTGTGCCTTGTGCAAGGCGGCGGTGGCCATCGCAACTCACCCGGCCTGGGACGGGAGAGGGGCCGAGGGGCCTTGCCTCTCCACCTTCCAGGCGGTTGGCGCCTGGCAAACCGTTTCTGGCAACCTGGGAACCTCAGGCCGTGCGTGTCCCTGGCTTCCTCGGTCCATTCCGATGCTAACGGCCACGTAAAGTCACAGCTGTGCCACTGGGCCAGAGCTGCCCAGCCAGCGGGCTGCGGCGAGGGTCCCCCAGCGGGACTGAGGGAGGCTCTGCTCATGGGCAGCTTTTACATCTAATAAACCAGGTCGATACCGAGGGAGGGGCACTTCCATGAGATAATTGATTGGAAAACTTTGGATTTTAGCTTTAAAAAAGCAGAGTGCTGTGGAGTTACGTGAATATTTCGGTCTTGAGCATGAGTAATGAGTCATCGGTGCGCTGAGAGAGGATACAAAATCTTAGATACAAACCCCTGAAATACCAGCTACTTATATTGTTCCCTGGAAAGGGTTTCAGTGTTGTATTAAAAGTTAACTGTTGGTTTTGCTTTGCTGCTCTTTGTTTGTTTGTTTTTAAAGAATTTCAAACCCTACACATCGTTCTGAAAAAGGAAATGGGCTGTGAAAGGTAGACGCACCAAACACACCAAGGCTGTCCGGACACTATGCCAAATGTGTGACCTCATAAAAATTCACCGTGAACCTTTTCAATAATGTCATTGACACTAATTTCTAACTGGGGGAAGGGAATATATTTACCAACACCAACGCCAAGATGTAGCTGCATTTTCCAGCAGGCACAGCCCCAGCCCCAGCATTTGCCTGTTCCTATAAAATGGCCGTAACATCACAAGAATATTCCCTACCAGCTGCCTGCATCAGGGCCAGAACAAATTCAGGCAAAGAGTTTAGTATAATAATCATCCCCACCACGCAAACCTAAACACCACCAATATGACTGACCAGATCTGCGTTGACTAACGAGACCTAGATACCCAGCTCAGCTAAGAACACCTTGTGATAGATGTCTACAATTAGGTGTGATGAATCCCACTTCAGATTTCTGTTTGGGTAAAATTCTGTTAAACGGAGATCAAGGGTGAAGTTTAGACTTGCGGCATCACTGAGGTCAAAAGTGCCATGTGCCCCAACGAGACTGAAGTGTGCCTGTGCAGTGGGATTAGGGCATTGTTCTAAAAAAATAGGTTTGTAGAGAGGCTGATGCAATAACGACCCAGCGTTTCAAGGCAGCATGCTGTGGGCAATGAGCTCAACCATCACGTAGGTGTTGCAAATTTGAGTCCTACCCTTTAGCAGGTTTCCATGACTGAATGTTGCACTCCCACTGGCATTGCCTTTTGAAGTTGTTCTAGAGAACAAAGTTGCTTGCTTCAATGAATATTTCACTTTGCTGTTATATACGCATGCATATGCAGTTTTAATTTACAAATATGATCAAATAGCTTTAATGAAAGAAAACTAAGATTAGGGAACAGTATTATGGTAATATAGTGGTTTTCAACTCCAGTCCACGGACTGCTGGAGATCTGTGGGCTACTTCAAAGATGTTGGTGAAAGGTATTTAAATAGACAAAACATGCCTTCTGTCAGTAAATTCACAGTGCTTTACCACTGGCAAGTTCTTAGGGATTTGAAAAGGAATGAAAACCCCTGGGATAAGACAAATATGATACATTATTTGGGCCTATCAGTTTTTGAACAGAAACTCAATGTAATTAAAAAAAAAAGAGAAAAAAAAACCAAAACCACCAAACCAGCAAGTCACTACAGCACAGAACATCAGCATGTTCAAAGAGGTTGCTGTGGGCACCCAAAATAGCCCTATTCGAGGGACTGGCATAAGGCTCACAGTACTTAATGCACTGCCAGAATAATTCAGTCAATTTGGATAATTATGATTAACATGAAGAATGAAACACAAATATCAACTTTCTACTTTATAGAACTCACCAGATCCAGGCAAAAGGCTATAGAAAATTTCACCATTGAAAATACTGAATTCTTGAAAAGGAGAATATAAAAAGGATGTCAGACTGAAAAATTCTATTAACATTGCCCAAGCTACTCAGGAAAACCACAAAACAGACAACTTCCATCACAAAACAGTTTAGAAAATTCACATAGTGCACAAATTCCATTAATCATTTTTAAATGACAGTCCAACTCAAAAGACAGCTGGAACCAAACAAAACCCTTTTATTCCCCAGTCCTGGTATAATTCAGACACGTCATTTATCTCTACAGCCCTGCTGCACCATATCAGTGCTATGAGCAGCAACTGGTGTTGCTAAATGGAAATTATCTGATTAAGGGTTCAAAGATGTAATTCCTTCCAACTCGTCAGACTGACTTTGCCTTAAGGGCTAAACCAGCTTGAATTACATTTGTGTATGCTGCAGGCTAAGACCATGCACGTGAATAGTTACCAGAGATGGGCTAACCTGCAGTGACTTGTTACCACTTGGTAAATGGGTTGTGTCTGAATTCTGTGTTTTGCCTCCTTACCCTCTCAGCAATTCCAAGTATTTCTAAGCATAACGAATACCTTAATTTCATTATCACAAAGTGTAAAGGAATAGGGAAGAATCACTTCGGAGACACATATAGCAGTCTGTACTTGCACTGAGACACAACAGCACCCCAAATAGCAAGTTGCACTAATAACTACAATTGCCTAAAACAACATCAATTATCTACAAAAAGAAATTGTTTCCAGTAAAATAATCTCCAAAACTCAGTGGTAACAGATTCTCCTAACGCAGGCTTAAAATTGCCTTGTAATATCTTGCACCCTTACAGAAGTCTAAAGTTCAGAAAAGCTCTGTTTTCTCAAAGAGGTGAGGTATTCAGGCTTAAACTTTCAAACATCAAGAAACACGGGCACATGGCACATCTCCATATGAACGTATCGCTGACCTTTTCCAGTGTGCCATTAGATGTAACGTACCTACTCTGCCTTAACAGGTGAGTGCATTGCTTAACAATGAAGTAAGTATCTAACATCTTTTCTGTGTAAAGTAAGGCTTGTATTTGGGAGAACTGTAGTGAATAGAAGGCTGTACTTAATCTCTATGCTCAAGTAAAAAGCTTATTCTACATAATTCTACACATAACGTGGTGTCTTTGCTCCTTTTTAAATCTCTTTCTTTTTCACAGGATGTCTTTTGATAGTAGCCTCTCGCTTACATACCACTTTCGCATCCCACAGGGAGAGCGAAAATCCTTATGATGAGAAGGTCGCCCTGTGTCAGTGGTATCTGTGGTGGGTTGAACCTCGGCAACAGCCAAACACCCACCCAGTCTCTCGCTCCCTCCCCTCTCCCACGGGATGGGGAGAAAACAGGAGGAAGGCAAGAAGACTTGTGAATCAAGTTTCAGAAGCCATGGGACAGACAAGATCTCTTAGATGCTCGTTCTTTTCTTTCCTTTGTTTACAAAAAAAAGCAGTTGGGAGAAGATGCATCAGGGACCCTCAGGTCTCCCCAGCAGATGCAGTTTTGCCAGGTGCAGGCACTACTCCTCCGTTAACTACAGTTACATTCGGTAGCGCTGCGTGCCATGTGCGGGCAATTCCAAATACCGACTCCAGCCTCAGTAAGCAGCGGTGTGTATAAACCCTGTGTAACCCAGGGGTTTCAGCCATTTGTGTTCTGCTGACCGCAGCATTTTAAGTTTAAAGGAAATGAAATATCCCCTGGCGTATCAACCCATGTTAACAAAGGTTCTCCCTGATAAATAAGGTAGCGCTCTACACCCACTTTGTTCAGATGTCGCTGATCACCTCACCAGATGCAAGTCACTGAAGTCAGGCCCTTTGCATACTTATTTCTACAGCATCTACAACATTCTGTTTCACTGATAAATAATAATCTTCTGAAGGGTCAGACATTCGTCCAGTGCTTAGTACTTTCCACAGAGGAGCTCAATATGAAATTTAAGATCAGCCTCTGTAACTGCATGGGCATTTTGTGCCAAAGAATTTTTAAGTCTTAGTATTTGTCATGAGGCTAATTGTGATTTTAGAAGTTATTGGTGGCAATATGAAAGTCCATTCCACAGTTTTTTCTAAATTTCTTCAAGAGAATCAAAGTGAAGAAATTTGGTTTATTGGATTTTTTTTATTTGAAATAGGAAATGGAAAGTAATAAGGTGCAGCAGTGACAGAAAAATGGCAAAGGTGGGAGCTGCAACAGCGTAGAAACCCCCAGGGACAAACATCAAATGCAATAAAGGAACTACAGGACTAGAATGTGAGCTTTGAAACTTCAATTTCTTTTCTGTAAGAGTGGAGGTTTCAGAGGCCACGTGTGGTTTCAGCCATGCTCTTGGACAGGCAACTTTTTAGCATTTGCTTGACTAAATGTAACAGCATTACTGTAAAAAAAACGGAGCAGCTCTCGTGGACACTAGCATAGTAAGGTATTTCTGCACATTAAGGAAACATTTAAAAAATATATGCTCTTTTCTTGGGAAAGTTGGGTTTTTTTCACTGCTCAACTTTTTCTCTGCTTTTTTGAATAACTGTTTTCCAATAAATGTTTTCTGTTACGTTCTATTCTTAGCTACTCCTTTCACATTCCAGGTGTTTATAGCTATTTTTTATTATTAATGGGTCATTTACTGTAGCACCTCAAAACATTTAGAATACAACTAAGAGGAAAAAAAAAAAAGACATAGGAATTAACAACAAAATTGCCTAGTGGAAAATGAATTTGATAAAAAAGACCGAGACATTTTAAGTGCTAATTTTGGCCTGTAATACAAAGAGAAGTTAGTTGCACAAAATTACTGTACGTTTCTAAGCAGAGCCAGACTCTTGCTATAGCATTGAGTTAGAAAATTATGTAAGCATAGAGAATATGTATATGTATCACCACAATGTAAAGATTCCACTTCTCTGTTCCCAGTTAACTGATTTCTCCCTGAAATCAATGAAAGGGTAAAAAGACGTGTAATATCTCAGGCAACAGAACTGAATTTTCTTGTACAAATCAGAATTTTGGCTATAAAGTTAATTTCTTGTCTGAGATATGGTTCCCACATAATTTCTCTTTTGATGTCAATTTGTTCTGCCTTATCTTCGTAATCAACTAATGCACCTTCTGATTCTTGATGACACACAGGCTATCACATGCCGAAGATAACAACCTTCTCTAAGGAGAACAAGAAATGAGGAAACAAATGGAAGTAAACATACCAAAAATCCAGAATGTCTTATGTCTTCCAGCTTCCTGTAATCTCCTAAGTAAAACCATGTAGTTGTTTAAAAGAATGAAAATGGACCTGATATATTTACTTTCTGACGGAAACACTAAAAGAGGGAGAGGGATGTTCCGATCAAAGTGAAGCAATGGATACTTTCACAGGCACAATGGGAGACAAGATGGAAAGCATCACTCCATTCTTCCCCTCTGTCTCCTAGCACATCAGCTACCACATAATCGGTGTTTGGCAAGAGACCTTCCTGTCTTCTGCGTTCTTCCCACTCCCAAATTGAAGTTACAATTCCAGTCCTGGGTACTCCACGAAGACTTCCTATTTCTTCTAGATTATGGCACTTTCACATCACTCTTCAGTGCTTCTGCAAGCTCTGTGAGTACAGATGGAGCAGAATGGCAGCTAGCTAGTGCAGATCCCGACAGACAGGGCAGGGAGGAAAGGCTGCTCTCAGAGGGTGCCCTTGTGTGTCCTTACAGCAGCAGGAAACCAGTTGTTTAACATGTACATCTTAAAGAGCTGCATCAACCAACAATGCTGCATAAACTACATGATGTGTATCAGTGATGCGAATCTATTCAGAAAGACAAAAGGTTTAGTCAAATTAGATAAGATCTGATTTTGTTCATCATCCATGTGAATTTAGCTTAAGGTCAAAAAAGAGAGAAAAGCTGGTATAACATTTGAGAAGCTGCCAAGAATCCCACTGATTATTTTCAGCCCTACAGTTTCTTTCAGCTCTAGTAAGACAGCTAAAGTTGCCTGCGAAACCTTTTCCTCCAGAGCATTCTCAAAGTATTTGCTACAATAAGCAGTTACTTAAAAGCTTGTAGAGTTCTGCTGTCATCTGCTGAGTTTGTACCAATCCATAAAGAAAAACCAGGGCTTGTCACAGCCATGTTTATTATGAATCCAGATGCTACATTCCCATGAGATAATGGAAAAATAGGTACTGTAAAAGATGAATGTACATGATGAAGGCTAAAATTCAAAAGCTCAAAACCACCCCTCAGGCGATGAAAGGAGGACCCAGCCATGCATAATAAACATTCTGAAAAATATAATTTAGCATATTAAATGCTGCTTAATCTTCTTCTGTGCCCTATGCACACCCCAAAAAAATTGAAAAATACACCTTGGAAAATATTTTCAGACACACTCCAACAATCTTTTACTGTCCTGTGTTTATTTATTATAGTTTTGTTTCCAAATGTTCTAATGGAAAACCCTACCCTTTTCTTTTTTGTAAATCAGTTAATTCTTCGTATTTAAGCACGCCTGGTGCTAAGACATATTGCAGATAACCACAGAGCACAACATTTGCCCAAAAGCAACACATTCAGATTAAAAAGGTCTGACACAGGACAAGTTTGGGAGAATCAGGAGCTGAGATCTTTTTCTTGCCAAGCTACAAGCATTTGCCAAGTGCCAGCTATTAAGGGGAATCTTTGTTATTAGGCCAACATCAAAGCTCTTTTGATAAAGAACAGCTTTTGCTTCAAGTAATCCACATGTCACAGCAATTTTATGTTATTTAATTCTACTGCTGCATTACCTAGGATCTGAAAACCAGAGCTGAACTCATATGTTCATAAGAGACGTGATACTCTGCTGAAGCAAGTTTTGTGTACAGTGCAAGGGGTGAAGGCAGGTTTCCTATGACACCTATCATTGCTCAGATTTAGTAAATTCATCATGAACTTTCTTTAGATATATAGACGATCTCCTTCAGTCTGACACCTTATTTCCATAAAGACTGTTTATTTACCCACAAGGTATTAATATTACTGTTGAAGTCACAGGAACCGTTTTGTTACATCAGAACAGTACCCTAGACCAGTATCCTGTCTGGCAGCAATCACGAACTTGTGTTTTGGCAAAAGAAGTTCCTCATTTCAAATTCTGTTTCCTGTCTTTGGAAAAACAGGTCACATTAACAAAGTTAGTGCTACAACACCTTCCACTCTCCTCAGGTTCACTTCCGCAATGATACTGCTGGCAGGCAGTCTACCGATACTGCGATTTGTTAGTTCTTCGATAAAATGGTTACTTAAAAAAATAAAAAACAACCTCAAGGTTTTTTAGTGCTGCAGCCAGATAACTGATGAAACTTCTCAATTAAAAATATAATAGCAAGTAATTTCAAAAAGGTGTCTTCCTCTGAGCTTTATGACAAGCTTTGCTGTGCTACAGCTTCTGTATGGGTATGGGGACTGTGAGAGCATTTGGTTTGTTAAGTCATCTGGTTAAGGATTATTCAGTGTAGAGGAAGGTTAGGAATAAGAAGGAAAGTGATATATTAAACACACACAGACACACAAAAATTGCTGAATGAGCAGGTGGTAACAAAGACAACAGGAAAGAGCAGAACTCTTCAGGCCATTAAAGGAGCTACCGAGGAAGCCACCCTGAAGACAATCAACTTGAGCTTTGTCGCTGGTAAGATGGGGGAAACATGATTATCATCAGTTTTACAACATATTTGAGGGGGTGTATGGCACTGTGCAAACCTTCTTCTGGAATATCAGCAGAGGCTTGTGGGATTATGCAAAACTTACTATGGGATGTTCACAGAATTGGCCAAAGGCAGGGAAAGGAAGGATCAGGGTGGATCTAGGGGGACATGTAGGAAAATGGGGAGGAGGGGGGCTCACACATGAGCAGGCAGTGGTCCACTTCAGTGTCTGTCCTTACATGATATATGTCCTCTGTGTGTGTGAGCATGCATACGCTTGTCCAGGACACATGCGAGCCTAAGACCCCTCCCAGGTCCAAACAGTGTACATGGATGGACTTCAGCAGCCGGGGGCAGCAGCCCCCCAGTCCTGGAGACCACGGGATTCAGCAGCTCCCATAAGACAACCTGGGCTTATTTTTAAAAAATCCACTCTACAGATTGCTGATGGGAATAGTAAAATAATTGAACTTAAAAGGAAAATGGTGAATTTTATTATATGTAAAATACTGTCAGAACATCAGAGAAACTTGAAAAAAATATACTTCTCTGCACTGCTATAGTATTCTTACAGACATTACTTTTAACATTTAAAATTTATTAAAAAGAAACTTTAAAAGAATCACATAGAAGTGAAATACAATTTACAGAATGGTACTGCAAGTAGCTTGTCACACAGTAGATGCTATCTTCTGCACAATGAAGAAGGAGAAATCTGTGCTGTTGTTTTGCCTGCTAGCCGGCCTCCTGAACATACTTTACCATACCAATCACATTACAACTTGTCTGTGATGGTAGTATTTACCAAATGAACAGTGAAGGAGTATCTCATCACAATGGTATTTAACACCCTACTCTGGACTATATCTTACTTTGCATGTAGTGCAAAAGGATGACTCGTTCAAGCTCTCATTTACTTGTTTCTCCTTTTTATCTCCATTCTGTAATAGCAGCTGTTACCATTGCAGATTCCACATTCTAGCTGACAGTTCCACTGTGAGATGTGCTGGCAAAGTGTTCTTAATAAGGAATAACTGCCTGTCTTTGGGCAGTTAATTTGGAAAAAAAGACCAAGAAAAAAATCATCTAATAAGGTTTTACTTTGGAGTCTTGCTGAGTGTTTTTGTCTATTTTTTTAAATAATGAAACTGTGAAGTTAGATAGAGGAACTGAGACACCATGCCAGTATGGGAATATGTCAGCCACAGGACTCAACAATAAAGACCAATGAATTCAATTTATCACTCAGCTCATAGAATAAGATGTGTATCCTTGTAGGTCCATAATACTCATGAGCAAGCGCAACTGTGCCCTGAAGACAGCTGGAAAGAAGGATTTAATGAGAGAATGTGGGAATTTGGTAGATAAGAGGTTAACAACGCTGATGACGGCTCATCTCCTGTGCAAACCCTGTGTGGGGGGAGAGCTGACAGGCCGGTGGGTGTGAAATACAGCCGAAGGAGGGAATCTTGTGATGGCAGGATGGCCCTCTTTCGGCTCAAAGTCACGGGAGCAAATGAATAAGCAGATAAATGCCTTCAGCACATAATCTTGAAGGCCACGGTGCCCGGAGTGAGACCTTTTGCTTAATTATCTGCAAAATGAATATTAAAGTTGACACCCCTAAGTATGATAATGAGCAAAAAGAAGAACATGCTAAACATGTATGACTATAGCACCTGACTCTCCACCCAAATCATGCCAAAACGTCACCCCAGGGAGGGGATCAGGTAAGGTTAGGATATAAGGGGCAAGACGCAGGGTACCTGGCTATACATACTCACACCTACACACCTATCTATACACACACACGATCGAGAGATCCCTCCAAGGAAGAAGAAACTGAAGACCTAGAAGGGACAGTCGATGGGCTGTGCTTCTCTTCTCCTCTTCCTCTACCAAGACAGGCACACCTTCTTGGTGAGTATTGCACCTTCGCCTCTTGGTGAAAGAACTCCCAGGATGGCATGTATTCATTTACTCATTTATTCATTTGTTCAATTTTTCATTTGTTCATTTATTCATTTATTTTGCCAGCACTGTGGTAGTATATTAGCACTACTGCAGCTAGTGCATTTATCAATGGCAGTCCCGAATCTGTTATAGCTGTCGCTTCAATAAATCATTTTCTCTTCTCAACTTTGCTAACTGTCTCCGTGAAAGTCCTTTGTGGGGCTCTGAAACGGGCAAACATTGAACTGTTTCAGCGAAGGCCTTTAGCAGGGCTCTGAAACAGGGAATCATTTATCATTACAGCTTTGCAACGCCATCCCAATGAATGCCTTCGGTGGAATCCGAGACAGGCAAATGCTGAGCTGTCTTAAGAGCCCTTGGCTCTGAAACAAGACACAAAACTAACAAGCTTTTAACATGACACAGAAAAATACTGTCAACAGCACAGTCATATCTCATGGAAAATACCCTCCATCACCTGTTCTTCCTACTTTCTATCCTGTAGCACTTTAAAATATCTTCCCATTTAAACATTTCCATTTCTAGAGGAGTAATTAAATGCACTATTATTCGGTTTCTCTTAAAACTAACTAACTTGCTTGGAACCACATGTTTCCCATGTCTATTTGGTAGCAAAAAGACCAAAATGACAGGTGGGTATTTGCTTAAATGACCTTAGAGCTGTCTGACTGATTACAGTGAGCTAACTGGCAGGTAGCTGCACATTTTGCTTGCAATACAATTGTTCCTGGCAGGACAATGTCTGCCATTGTACCTGCACAGCGAGACAGATGTCTCTAATTATCATTTTGATGGTGTTAGGATACCACATTCCTTTGCCTGCCTAAAATACAGGCATTAAGTTCAGTTTCTTCACTGCCAGATGTCTGGTGTGCTCGTATTTTCTGTTCGACAGGAAGGAGTTTGTGCAATTTAGCTTTCTGAATGACAGCTGTTTCCCCAGGCTTCAGCGAAACTAAATTTTCTATTTGTCATGGAAAAAAAAGTAGTAGTACTAAAATGCAGAATATATGCTTTTCAATTTTGTGTACATACAGCTTACGTTGATGTAGCCAATACAGGCAGACAACGTAAGCAGGCATTGAATAAGCCTTCCTAAGGAAAGTATGACGATGCATGATTAAACTACAGTCTCTGGGACAGTAATTGTAATTTAATCATTGTAGTGAACTAGAAAAAAGAAAATTGTGTGTCTTTCTGATTTTAGCAAATGGCAGGAGCTAGCATAGCACTGCAAAACACAGGATGATCATAGAATCACTGAATCATTTTGGTTGGAAAAGACCTTTAAGATCATCGAGTCCAACCACAAACCTAACACTGCCAAGCCCACCACTAAACCACGTCCCTCAGCACCACGTCTACCCGGCTTTTAACTACCTCCAGGGATGGCGATTCCACCACTTCCCTGGGCAGCCTGTTCCAAGGCTTGACAACTCTTTTGGTGAAGGGATTTTTCCTAATATCCAATCTAAACCTCCCCTGGCCTAACTTGAAGCCATTTCCTCTTGTCCCACCGCCTGCTACTGGGGAGAACAGACCGACCCCCACCTAGCCTTCAGGTGATCAGCGCGGAGCACAGGGCGGGTGAGCGGGACCCCTTGCAGGCCTCACGCACGGCGGGCGGGCAGCGCAGGCCGCTCCCGCCGAGTCACCTCACGCACCGCAGGCGCAGGCGCCGCCGCGGCCCC
>VYXH01007960.1:516478-569144 GCA_013397275.1 Burhinus bistriatus
GCCGTCGGCTGGTTGTGGGGCCGAGGGCGGTGGTGAGGTATCGCTGTGGGCTGTAGTTAACTTGCAAGAGGGATCGGAGCTTCTGTCAGTACCGGCTGCCTCTTCGAAGGTGGCGGAAACTGTTGAGGGATGAGGTGGGGCGAGGGGCAGCCCCGGTGTGTGAGGAACGTCTGGGTGGGCCGCTTCCCACTCCCAGCCTCTTCTGGGCGAAGTCGGCACGAGAGAGGCAAGCTCAGACCTCTTGGGCAGGGAGGGAGGAGTCAGCCTGCCGGTGGGGCACTGTTTCCAAAGTAGCTGTTCCCAAGGGAGAACAAGGATGTGCTAGACAGGGGCGTGTAAGTAAGGCATGCTCACTAAATATCTAAGTTGCCTTGAAGGTGCCTTTGTTTTTACTTGGCTTCGTGTATTGCATATGACAAAGTCATGGAATCATAGAATGGTTTAGGTTGGAAGGGACCTTAAAGGTCATCTAGTTCCAACCCCCCTGCCATGGGCAAGGACACCTCCCACTACACCAGGTTGCTCAAAGCCCCATCCAGCCTGGCCTTGAACACTTCCAGGGAAGCCTGAATAAGTTCTCCCCGGAGCCTTCTCTTCTCCAGGCTGAACAACTCCAACCCTCTCAGCCTGTCCTCATAGCAGAGGTGCTCTAACCCTCTGATCATCTTTGTGGCCCTCCTCTGGACTTGCCCCAGCAAGGCCACGTTCTTCTTATGTTGGGGGCCCCAGAGCTGGACGTAGTACTCCAGGTGGGGTCTCATGAGAGCGGAGCAGAGGGGCAGAATCCCCTCCCTCTCCCTCGCTTGGATTTCGGCATGACAGAATAGGCAACTGCCTATCATGGAGACAAGTACTGAAAATATCAGGAAGATGTGTACCCTGGGCTACAAAAATTAAAACACTGAGCCATCTTGCAAAGCATACAGAACTGGCCCGTACTTCTGAACAGTAGAAAGTGTTGAGTCATTACCTTAGCTGTGAAAGGTTCAGGTATCACTTTGATCCAAACTGTATTCCAGTCATATCTAAATGTCACGTCTTGCTTCGTTCATTCAGCAATATCTGTTGGTCTTTTTGACCTGTTTTCACTTAGGGCAAATTTTCTCTGCTGTCAGAATGCTAAGTTGGTGAGGCAGCACCTCAATGGCACGGCCAGAGCTTCCATGAGGAAACGAGGTGGCTCACTGTGAGAGGCTTTGCAAAAAGAGCAGGCTGAAATCTCCACAAGACTGTCCTCAAAGGCTAAACTTTCTTCTCTGGAAAGAAAAATAGTTGCTATCATATCCTTGGCGCTATATTTCAAGGCCATACATTCCTGCCACTATCCACATTTAATATTAAGACTCAGTGGCCAGAGTGAGTTAGGTTTCATCTGCTGTTCATTTCTGTGTATCCAAGCTAGCATCCTCATAGGCTGCTACACTGTCCTGTGTGAACGTCTGCTCTGAGTGCTGCTAAGAGGAGGATTTTAGGTTTGCGTTTTTTTGTCTAGTTAGAATGTTGTGGAGCCATAAACTTCCAGATTTTTAATCGTATGGACAGTCTTTTTTCTTCTGCTGCTTGAGTCAGTTGGATTCTAACAGGAAGTTTGAAGCAAGGTGATGGATGCTAATACACAGTTTAACTTGCATGCAGTGATTAATCAGTTTGTGCTAATTCAAGTAATTTTATTTGTTAAGGAGTAGTTCATATGCTAGGTGATAGCTGAACATAAATGTAAGGACTTAGCATTGTCACTGGTATGAAATACTTTTAAATCATTTAATATAACTTAATGTTGTTACTGGTTAATCTTGTTTGGAACCAAGGAAATCTTGCTGATGTCTTCAGATGGGCTACTGCTTTCAGGTTACGGGGTGCCATTTACAACTTGTAGAGCCTGAAAAACTGGGCATTGCTCGTTCCTAATTAACTTACGTCAACCTTTTGCTGTTGTAAAAAATGTGTAGTTATTTTCCTCATTTAGAAATCACTGTTGGTTTTGTTTTTAAGATGTGTTCTAAAAGAACTGGAATCACTGGGGAAAGCACTGTATGGCGCAAAATTAATTGCCCAAAGATTTCAACTTCGAAACTGTTCTCACCATAAGGATCCTGTGAGTGGCTCAGCCTGTTTACTTTCCATGATTGAAGAAGGCAACCCTCATCATTTCTTTATCGCTACACAGGTAAATGCTTATGGGAAACATAACTCCATTTGATTTGAAGTGATCCTTTGATACCTAAGGATAAGGAAACCTACAGAAACCTTGATCATGAGATTTTTAAATAGGCTGTGTGAATTAATCTTGTAAAGCCTTACTCGCTCTTAAATGTATTTGCTAATTATGAAGTAGGGAATCTTTTGTCTTATTTGAACAACTAGATTTTTTTACCCTAGAAGGATATTGCTTAGTTTAGCAGAAAGTGTATAAAACATACTGAATACCTATTGATGTGTAAGAAAACAACTGATGAATGTTAATTTGCATATTGCTTGTGTGTGCATCTCCTTCCTGGAGCTGTTTTGCACAGTAGTCTGAAAAGTGAACGTAAGTGTTGAAGGATCATATAGCTTCAAGAAATTTTTGAGGTTTTAACTACAGAATAAAGGTAGAATTTGTGTACAAATAAGAAAGGTTTTTCTCTTAGGTCTGTTATTGGGACTGTATGTATAAATCATATACTGTATATATAAAATGGTTTACAGTAGAATTCTGTATACTTATGTAAGATAGAAAGAGTTTAAAATTACTTTTGGAAGAAATTATGTTACATCTTGTGGTGTACTGCATACCAATGAACTGGTACTTTTTCCTCAGAAAATGCATGTATGCTTATACGTGCATGAAAAAAGGAAATGTTAATGATTTTTCCATCAGAAGTACAGCTAATCAGAAGGAGAGAAATTGAAATTTAAATTGCTCTGAAAGGCACTGCCACGTATATCTGCTAGATTAAGTTTCTTATCTTTTTCATAATGTAATTTATCTTCATAGTTTTGTATTAAAAGTAGGTGCATTTGAATTGCAAATATCATTTAATCCCAAAATATTGACTAAAGTATTTAATTTTACAGGACCAGGATTTAGCAAACAAGGTGAAAAAGAAGGCTGGCATTCCTCTCCTCTTTATTATTCAGAACACTATGGTGCTAGACAAACCTTCTCCTAAATCTTTGGCATTTGTTCAAAAGTTGCAGATGAATCAGCTTGTTCCAGAGCACCAAAAAGAAAGTATTGTGCAGCTTAAAGAAAAAGAAGGACTAGCAAAGCAAGAAGGTGCAAAGAGAAGAAAACGTAAAAGGGCAGGTGGCCCCAATCCTCTCAGCTGTCTGAAGAAGAAAAAGAAGAAAACACAGGAGGGTCAGGAGCCTTCTGCTGAAAAGAAGAAAAGAAGAAAAAGAAAGCGAAATAGGGTTAAAGCAGAAGCTGTGCAGTCAGTGCAGAAGAGTGAAGAAGAATAAACCCATCTTTGTAAAAAATGCAGGACTTGAACATTGTTTGAACTTTGCAAAAAGAAAGATGAATGTGGACTCCTGTGAAATGAAGTTGTTAATATTAAAACTTATTTTTATGAGGTGGTACTGCTTATTCCTGCATCTCAACGTTTGTAGGTTATTGTCTTAATAATTTATTCAGTTGTTTAGTAATTAGGTTTGGGACAAAATATTTGGGAACCCTCATGTTTCATTATTCATTCCAGCATCTTGATTCCTGCCAGAGAGTTCATGTGATTGGTAGCAATTTTTTTAGAAATGTTTCTTGGGTTTCCTACGGGTTTTGATGGGATACTAGACTACTTTCTAAATCTAGGTTGCTACTCTTACTAAAACTAATTTTGACAGTTGTTCTGTTACAGAATGTGGAATTGACCTAAAAGAGCATAGTATCTTATTTATCTGTATTGTTTGAATACAAAACTTAACTCTTTGCATTGCAAAGTGACCAGATGCCCTCAAGAAGTCCCTTCCAGCCTAAATTACTCTATAAACTCCATGCGAACTGATATGTCTGTTGGTCATGATTATTATTTATTAAGAAGATCCCAAAGGGTATGTGATTGTGTTGATATTCCTGACATTATAATGACATCTCTAGTGTGTCTAGTTCATCATGAGTTTATTCTTCCTTTTTAAATAGGAAGAATACAACTTGAAAATGCTGAATCAAAGCACTGCCTAATACCTAATGCCATCACAGTATAGCACAGCTGAGGAGGACTCCTGAAATACAGCCAGCTGGTTGTGATGGGACTCAGACCCTGTTGCATGTTTCACTGTTCCATAAGGTTATGGATAGAATAGAACTGGGTTGGAGGAGGGAGCTGCCAAAATGGTTTCAAGTACCTGATTTTCTTTAGTAGCTATTTCCTGTACCTTGTCGGTTTGGTGGCATTAGGAGGCAGAAGTGAGTGACTGAGATGACATAGTAGAGGGGTATGTAGTATAGTACATGCTGTGGCATCGGTGTGCTGGAACAGTGTTCCCAGTCATCTCTTACCAGATTTTTAACTTTTCTTGGTGCGTTTCTACTTAACCGAGATGTAATTCTTAAAAAGAAAGCTTTCCGTTTCTTCCCCTACATGAGTTTAAGCCATGTTTTTTAAACAATCCTTCAACCTATGTATCATATGTTTGCAAGGTCGTTCTCACGTGCGCATTGTCTGCACAGGTTCTTGAATGTCGGGAGTACGTACGCAGCTATAATGTGTGCTGCTTTCTGTTGGCTTTTCAGATTATAAGGACAGTTGTTCTGTGGAGTTTGAGAAATCAGCTTGAGTGATGGGAGTTGGCCGATCTTAGAGGAAAGTGCAGCGTCGTCCCCTAGAATTCAGAGATTCCCTCCGGCTGGCGCAGGAGAGGTACCTCAGAGTGCTCTGTGCTTGCGGCAGGGTGCAGGGCTGCTGTAGCCCCAGGCTGAAGCTGTTCCTCACGACACAGCCGGTAGGAGTGGACTGTGCCTTTATTGTTCTCTATGAGAGACCACATGCACCTTGGGAACTGACCGCAAGAGATGGAAGCAGCAAGGAAAGGTGCTATACTCGAGATGAAAGCTTTAATTAAAAATTAAAACCAGTCACGCTCATCGTGGTATTGTTCCTACGGTAATTGCTAATAGTGAGTCCTGAGGAGAAATTTAATAACTCATAGGAATTCCTTAATGCAGCATATTTGTTTAATGTATATCACCTTTCTCAAGCTGTCTCCTTCACTTATTTGGGCACAGTGCCATGTTACTGTAGTTTTGCTTCCCATTCCCCTTTAAATATAGTTTGTATTTCTCCCCCCTCCCCAAACCCACCTGCAGAAAGCACTGCTGTAAGTAAAGCTTGGAGCAAACAGCAGAGTTGGTTCATCTTCAAAATCTCATTCTGAGTCAAAAGTATATTAAAACCAACTAACTTTACTAAAAATACCATTTTTAAAAATGGAGCAGAAAACACACCCTAATTATTCACAATAGTCCCTTTCAGTGCCATTGAAACACAAAGCTTAAATACACCTTTTTTTGACGACTATAGACAGACAAAAACATAATTACAGCAAAAAAGAATATTTCAACGGTCCTCTAATGACTCCCACCTTAGGGAATTTAAAACAATATTTATCTGTGTTTCCTTAGTATTTTGTTAACACAAACTGAGTCATGGTGTTGCCATTGGGAAGAACTGGAATGAAAAGGGAGTGAGCTCTTCAGAGAAAAGCCGTAAAATTTGTCCGCAGCAGAGCTGCAGCTCTCCTCCAGCGAGGTAAATCAGTTGCCTGTCAGTGTGGGAAGAGAGCTCCTGCCCAGGCAACAAGCAGAGGCAACCAGACCCTGTGCTGTCACCATTTTGAAATTTGAAAAGAAAACCCACCCTAGTTTCCAAGTAAAACAATTCCACCATGCCAAAGCTGACAGGCTGTGTTTATATGGCTAAATCCATAATGCTAGGAGCAGCCTCTGACACCCAGCCCAGCTGGCAGGGACTGGCTGTCTCCAGGCTGGGCTCTCGCTGTGCCCACCGCCATGGCTGCCTGCCAAGGGCCCCGTGCGGGTGCTCTCTGGTTGTGCTGCCTCCGCCTGCCAGCGTTCGGTGGAGGTTTAGCTGGCCCGGGCTAGAAGCCACACCAGGGTCCCTCTAATTCAGCAACGCGAGTCACTGGGAGCGTCCCTTGGCGTTGTGTAGAACACCGCTGGGGAAGTACCTGTAGAGCTGGCTCTGCTGTTGTAGGTGTTCAGCTCCACGTTCTGCCCAAAGCCATGGTGGCAGGTCCCATTCCCTTATTTATCAATAAATGGTTTGGAGATCTGGCCACATCTCTAGTGTAGACAGGGTTCCCAATGTGACTTTTCTAATAAAGTTTGGTATGGTTTTGCTGTAATGTGTTGGAGGGACTTGTTTGGGTTTTGAAACTACAGAAAGCCAGAGGTAAATTAAAAGGAGCTTGAGCAAAAACTTCTCTAGGGCTATTGATTTCCTCTTTTCTCAGACAGAATATATACCCTGAAACCTATGCAGTACCTCACTAAATCTTTTTTTAAAAAAGAAGGAAATAACCGATGTTGTACTGTACAATGTACGCTACATCTATAGAGTAATAGAAGAAGCAAACAATAATGCTTCAGCCACAGTCTGCAGGGCATTAATGCTGAATTCAGGACAGAGTCTCATCTACCAGCAGCAGAAGATACTTACCCAGCCCGCCTGCCAATTCAGTTAGCTGGATTTATATGTTGGTGTGATCCGGTAGCGTACAATAAATCACTCCCTGAGCATCTGTTAACGACACTAAATAGATGAGTTAATTAGAAGCTTCTGGAACCTGGGATGTTTATGAATCATTAAAGTAAATATGAATATGGTATGACTTGAGGAATAAATACATTCTGGTAGTGAAAGGAAAATAGGATGTCCAGAGCAGTCCTGCTCATTTGTTTTCAGCTGCACTGATACAGTGTAAATGACTTCTCCATCAGCTTTAGAGTGTTCCTGGAGCTTCTTGAACATGTTCTGTCAGATATAAGATGAAGAACATCAGAACAATACCATTATTTTTACTCATTGCATCCTTCATATAGAAGTTTCACAAGCAGCTACTGTACATTTCATACCTCTGTGTGGGTGTAATATCTCACACAGGGAGCAGCCTGAGGTACAGGGAATGAACAAATAAGAGTCCCAGCAGGTGTTATCATTTACAATTTCAGGGAGAAAGATTGCGGTGTACTGAGAGAAAATGACAGAAAGCAAAAGTTTTCATACCCAGAGAGTCAGCAGCGAGAGAGAGACTGCGCCTTGTGATTTAGGAATGGCCTAACTAATGCCAGGAGAGGAGGTTGTGATGTATTTCTGGTAATTACTATGTCTGTGCACTCCGTGCCCCAAATTTGTCTCGGAGAGCTCAGCTGCCTGCCCACGGAAGCAGTCATTTTGCCAAAGTCGCTTCGGCTTGTTACAGAAGAGACAGGCTGGGCTCTCTCGGGGGGACTTTATTTTCTGGTTTCTTCTGCCGTTGAGAGGGAGAGCGTGCAGCTGCGCTCTGTGTATGGATACAGGGAAACAACGAAGCTGTTGACAAGGGTCCGATCAACAACAACCCAGAGCTGAGAGCTGGGAGGAAGCAAAGAGACAGCAGGTTAGTCACTGGGATTTAAAAGAAACCAAGGAAGAGAGAAAAGTATATATAAGGGTTTCTGGGTGTTAACTGGAGGAAAGAATTGGTCAGTAGTGAAATGTGAACCAGAAATGGCTTAGTGGTCAAGGAGAGTAGGGAACGTAATAATTAACCATAAACAAATAATAGTAATAAAAAAATCTTTCCCATTCCCTTAAGAAAATTTCATTGCCCTTTCTGACTCAGTTTCTGCCTTTTCAAAACAGGGAGCTGGACTGACTGACCCGCTCACAGGCCCTGCGTTGATAGCCCGAGACTTCCTGCAGAATGTAGGTCTCAGGATGCCAAACACTCCTTGTCTTTATGGTTTTTCAGTATTACACACTTTGCAGCACTGGCAGGTTTGCAGCCAAATCCTTCTGTGGAGCTCGCCTGACATTGCGCATGGCTCGCTGCCCGACACACAGATAGTACATCCAGGAGCAACCTTACTCTTGCCGTTGTTGATAGGGTGAATCCATGTAGTTAATTGCTCCTGAGGGTACTCACAGCAATAGCCTGGGATAGACTGAGGCTCTTCTGGCTGTGGAAATCATGACCCAAATCATGGTATGGGTTTTTTTAAGTCTACTCTCCTTCCAGGAACTCAGTAGGGAACCTCAAAGTTTCTTGTTGCAGTCTTGACTCCTAGTTGATCCAGAATGATCTTTTTGCCATGTTCATCCCTCTGGGACCAAAGATGCTACTGATTTGACTCTTTGGGGCAGTTATTCTTTCAGACTGTCTTGGAGAAACACTGAGGAAATTTTTCACTTTGTGAATTGGCACCCGTTTTGACAGGCAGGTTTTCAGAAAGAATGAAGAGAGCAGTTTTCTACAACTCCTGGCTCCCTCTTTCCTCCCCTGACCTCTCTGTCAGCTTCCAAGAATACAAGCAGGGCTGTTCCAGGATGGTCCAAAAAGCTGTCCAGCCCAGCATTGCGCCTCCAATAGTGGCTGAAAGCTGTTCCTCAGGAATAGGATGAAAATAGATAAAACTTTTTTTTTATACTTCCCCAGATGACTAACTTTCTGACGATTTGTTAGGGAGTTCCTGACCCAGGAAAAATATTTTGTTTTTAACAGCACACAATGACTTTCTGTTTCACTAATTTGTCCAGTCTCTCCTTGAGACCGTATAAAATTTAAGCCTCTAGTTTCTGTGGTGAGGAGTTGCACAACTTGAACACGTCTTATGGAAAATACTTTCACGTGTCTGTTTTGAATGTACTACCTCCCAGCTAGCCCTGGTAATGGATGAAACATTAAGCTGTCATTCCTTAGTCACCCTTTCCATGCCACTCGTGACTGCGTAGACCTCTGTGATATTTCCCCTCATTCATCTCTTTTCCAGGTTGAAGTGTCTTCTGCCTCACAAACAGCAGCACCTAACAGGAAAGAGATTTCAACTTATTCAAGCCCACTTGAGAAGACCAGAGTGTCTCTGCTTTCTGCTGGATGTTCTTCGAGGAAGAGCATGGACAAGAAGGCTCTTGTGAGAAAAGACACAGGACAGGAGCTCTGCATTCAGCTCTTGTTTTGCCACAGACTCCCTGGATGCCTGAGCTGAATGCCATTGCCCTTGGACGTGTCTTAGCTTGTCGCCTGTGGAATGATGGTGTAAATGTTTCCCTGAGCTCTCAAGCTCTTCAGAGGTTGGGATCATTAGCATGCACAAGTCAACTGGCTGCTGTGCTGACACTATTGTAAGAGCCCAGTCTTCGCCCAATACACAATAAATCCTAAATAAAACTCAACCATATGCAAGACTTACGGTTGTAAACCTGTACCCTACAATTAAGATGGAAATGATAATTTGAATCATAGAACAGCCCAGGTTGGAAGAGACCTCAAAAGATCATCTGATCTGACCTCTTATGGGAAAGGGAGCCTAGATGAGATTACCTATCACCCTGTCCAATCGCATCTTGAAAACCTCCAGCAACAGGGACTCCACCATGTCCCTGGGGAGGTTGTTCCAGTGAATGGTTGTTCTTACTGTAAAAAATTTCTTTCTTATGTCGATACGAAACCTCTGTCAGTGCAACTTGTACCTGTTGCCCCTTGTCTTCTTCCTGTGCCTCCTTGTGAAGAGAGGCTCTCTCCTTTTTGTAGCTCCCCTTTAAGTACAGGAATACTGTGATGAGGTCCCCCCTGAGCCTTCTCTTCTCCAGGGAGGAAAGATCTAACTCCTTCAGTCTTCCCTCACAAAGCAGGTTCTCCAGCCCTTTGGTCATTTTGGTGGTCCTCCCTTGAACTCTCTCCAGTCTGTTCGTGCCTTTCTGGAATTATGGGGACAAGAACTGGACACAGTATTCCAGGTGTGGCCTGTCAAGTGCTGAGTAGAGTGGGATGATCATGTCTCTCTCTCTGCTAGTAATACCCCTGTGGATGCAGCCCAGGATCTGATTTGCCTTCATTGCTGCAGAGGTGCACTGCTGACTCATGGTCAGCTTACTGTCCACCAGGACCCCCAGGTCCCTTTCAGCAATGCTGCTCCCCAGCCACATAGATCCTAGACTGTACTGAGTGTTTTGGTTATGTTGTCCGAGTGCAGGACCTTGCAATTGTCTTTGTTAAATTTCATACAGTTCTTGCTAGCCCACTCTTCCAGCCGGTCCAGGTCTCTTCGTAAGATGGCTCTTCCTTCTGACATGTTCACCTCAACGCCCAGTTTGGTGTCATCAGCAAATCTGGTGAGGGTGCTTGCAATCCCATCATCCAGATCACTTATGAAAATGTTGAACAGTGTGGGGCCCAGTATCGATCCCTGGATGACCCCATTTGTGACAGGCTGCCAGCCCAAGTAAAAACCATTGATCACCACCCTCCGAGTGCAGCCTGTTAGCCAATTCCCTACCCATCTCACAGACCACCCATCCAATCTGTACCTTGCCAGTTTGTCCAGGAGAAGGCTGTGGGAAACTGTGTTGAACATACTGCTGAAGTCCAGCTGAACAACATCCACTGCTTTCCCGTGTCGAGAGGAGCTGTTATTTTGTTGTAGAAGGCGATCAGGCTAGTGTGGCGCCATTTGCCATTGGTAAATCTGTGTTAGCTTTTCCCAATCCCCTGCTTCATTTGATTAGTGATACTTTCTAGGAGGACTTGTTCCATTACTTTCCTGGGAACTGAAGTTAAGACTAACAGGCCTGTCGTTTCCTAGGTCCTCTTTTGGGCCTTTCTTGTAGATGGGTATGACATTTGCCCTCTTCCAGTCATCAGGGACATCCTCTGATCTCCACAACTTTTCAAATACTATAGACGGTGGCTTTGGACTGAGAAGTACCTAGTTTCCCTGCCCTGTTTAGCAATGGTCCTACATCTTCCCTGTGCTTCTGCTTACTGCTTATGTATCTGAAGAACCCTTTCTTGATGTTCTTGACATCTTTGGCCAATTTCAGTCCTAGCCGAGCCTCAGCCTTTCTCACTGCATCTTTACACACCCTAGCAAGATTCTTGCAGACCTCGATGGATATTTGGCTGCCTTTCCATGGCCCGAATCTTCTCCCAAGCCCTGTGACTGTATTTCTATCCCACTTTTAGACCTTACCTCTCAGTTTCCGCAATGTGTTTTCAGAATGGGCGTTGCTTGTTTATATGAGATTTTTATTAATTAACCTGGATATTAAATAATGATATGAGATATCTGCATCATCAGCAGAATGCTTACAGAATTGTGGTATTTCCTTTTGCATTGTATAGAAAATAAGTCAAATTTATTATTGCCTTAACCAAGAGCAATACTGTTGGTGTCAAGCTTGAGTTAGAGAGAAGTATACACAAAAAATCCAAGATTGGTGCTATCAAAACCCAGGCAGGCCTGCCAAGCTTCTGAGCTGTGCCAATCAGTGGACCTTTTTCCATCTACCTGTTTTTTTGTAATGTCTGGGGGACTTGTTTTCAAGTCTGTATTTACTTCTTAATGCTAGGGAGAGCAAGAGCATTGTTATTACATATGCTTGACCGTATCAAAATGGCAGACAATTAGCTTCAGTTATGTAGAATATCTGAGGAATGTTTAATTTATTAGTTTTTTAATTGGTCTCTGTGTGTAATGAACTAGGAAAAAGTAAGAAATAAAGCTGTGTAATTAAGCTGAAAAAAATCTTGTTTCCTCCCTTCATTCTTTCTTTTTCAACTATTGATATGTTTGGGGTTTTTTAAAATAATTTTTAGTTGTTATTTATAACTTATTTAATTATCTGCTTTGGAATAATTTTTTGGTGGATACTTGCCAGTTTACTAATATTCACTGCCCACTACCTGATGGTGTCACAAACACACCATCTGTTCACTTGTGCCTTCCAAAAGTCTCTGAAGTAGCTAGCTGACTCAAGCTGCAGGTGGTAGGATTGCTCAAAATACATAATCACCAAACTTCTAAATAACAAAACTTTTCTTTCATGTATGGTTTTTTTTAAACTATATTTGATTAAGGCTTTCTCAGCTACCTTCCTGTTATACACAAACTTACCTCCACCACAAACAAACCTGGTATCATTATGCTGAAGAAGGCCAATACACTGCTCTCACATTTTTAATCTGTTTTTTCTGAAGGATTTCTCAGCATTTTTTTCCACATTTGAGCCAAAACTGTGCGTCCCAATCCCCGAACACATTTGTCTCGATACCCTACTCACCCGTCTCCTGGTAAGCGCCAATCATTTGGTATATTTGAGAGTGATGTGAACACCACCTATCTTCGGCTGTAACCCTGCACCAGCATCTCTGCATCAAAGCCAGATCCCACCAGTCTTTGCATCTCCTTTCCCCTCTTCTCTCAATCCTCCATCCTCTTCCAGGTTCTCTCCTCTATGAAAACCACAGGAAAACCTATGGCATTTAGGTGCATCCATCTTCTGCGTGGGCATACAAGGTGTATAGACAGTGAACTGAACAGAGCTGCTACTTACCAGATGGAGAACAAGAGTCTGGGGAAGGCACTGCATGCATTTATATCCATTAGTAGTTTGGGCCCAGAAAAGAAAATCTAACCTAAAAAAGGAATTTATAACACTAACAGTTACTAAATTTAAGTAAGTATAATTGTACCTAAGTTACTAACTTTAAGTAAAAGCTTAAGACTGGAAATTCTGTTCTTGATGTGAGAGAAGGAATGGGTGAAAAATGTATAGCATAGTCCTGAAAATACTTGCTGTTCACTAATGCCCTTGCTTTATGACTGTCCTTATCTGACTGTCTTGCTGGTAAACTTTTGCAGGAATGGGTTTATGATCGGCATCTCCTGGTAAAATCACATGAGAGTTTCTCAATTATCCCTGGGAAAGGACCTGTTACGTTATCTAGGACGAGGTCCCCAATGGTGTTGGGCAACTAACTCACACCAGAGTGCTTAGGCACGTTAAATAGCTTTGTAAAACTCCATCTTGGTTCATCCTTTTGCCAGATTATGGCTGAGAGGTGGATCTGAAATCTGGGAATGCTGGCTCAGCCTCCTGCTTGTGCAGGACAGTGCTTGTGGCTCGGCTGTTTCATGGTGGCTGTGCCCTTCCCTTCGGTTACTAATGAATTAATCCCTGTTAAAACATTTTCGGATAAGAAATCTCAGTAGGTTACAAGAATAATAATATGATTCTTTTAAAAGGGAAAATAAAGCAATATTTTTGGTGGGATAGTGGATATCTCTACAGGCTTTTACTTAAACTCAGTGAAACAGCCAGTGTTATTTCTGCGACTGAAGATTAATTTCTGTGCCATTATCAAGTGTAATCCTTGAGGAATTAATTGCATTTGTACCCCATATCGAAGTCCTATTTATATAATCAAGCAATCTGGAACAGATAAGCCCCTTCTTGGGAAACCTCTGCTGCTCGACAATATTTGACTTTGCCTCAGACAGGTTATGGCCCACTGGGAGCTGAGGAGCTCACTAAAACACCATTTGTAATGCAACGTGACAAATCCCGGAGCCAGGGCGATAATCTCTGCAAACTCTATACAAACAGTCCCCCTGTCTCAGCAAAAGTGATTAATGGGCTCTGCAGAACCCGCATACGGCCCTCTGTATTAATTACTTCAGAGGGCCACTAAATGCAAACCCCAAAGCCTGCAGAGGCTCCGGGGGAAGGCTGGGGGATTTGCGAGGCCGGGCTGGACGTGGGACCCCGGGCTCTGGCTGCGAAGTGGAAGGGTGTGAGGCAGCCCAAGCTCCTCCGGGAGCCCCGGGGATGGCTGCAGAGGTGGCATGGGGTCCCCAGGGCGCAGCTCCCGGAGAGCCTTAACTCTGCCTGTGCTCAGCGCAGGGAGCGGGATCATGCCGGCTTCTCCAGGCTGGGCACAGGGGCACCGAGCTGCTTCTGGCTCCAGCTCTGCTCCTTCAGGCACTTCTTGTCCCCAGGTCCGAACTGGGGTTCTGCTGGATGAGAAAACCTCTGCCGAGCCTGGCTTCAAAGTGGAGACAGGGAGAGCAGTCAGGTGGGGACCAGGAGCTGGAGGGGATGTGGTCACGCAGAAGGGGCCATGGTTTGCAATAATCCCTGCCATAACTGACGTGATTTAAAATGCATAGGCCTTTCGTAAATTACTGCAGCTCTACTGCAACGAGTGAAACCGTGCCAATTTATCTCCAGGGAAGATCTAAGCCTAAATGTTTTACAGAGAAAGAAAGAAGATGAGGAGACAAGTGTGCATTTATCTTTCCAGTATGTTCTCTGGGCCTCATCCAAGGGGAAAATGTCTACATCTTTTCTCGGGACCTTTAAATCCCAGCTGTGGGACTCTGGTTAGAGAACCCCATGGAAAAGGCTTAATGAATTTACCATGGATTTTTTCTAATTCATTAAAAATATGTCAAATCCAGTAAAGCACGCTAGTCTGTATATTTTTCACTTGTCCCATAGAAGTCTATGGCAGGGGTATCATTACCTACCCAGCCCTCTAGAGTTACTTGGTGATGGCACAACCCCGACTGCTCTGCCAGATGTGGTGCATTTATGCCCAGCAGGCTGAACTCCCTGTTGTTACACCAGAAAAGTGATTTCATCTGGAAGAAATCATTTGGCCATTCTGACTGTTCAGTGCGATCCAGTGACCACACAGGACTTCCCTGCACCAGGACAGGAATTTTATTGATTATTGATGGTAACACGTCAGGTGTGGGGCCACCTTAACTAAGGGGGAATTGATCTTGTCTCTTGTGTAATAGCCTGTGCCTGTGATGATGGACCCCAGCAAAGGAGGGGCACAGTTCCCTACCCTGTGTTTTACACGAGGAAACAAAGGCAAAAATAACTTTTCCAGTTTACATGGGAGGGGTAAAACATTACAGTATTTGCCTTCCTTGTCTTGTGCTTATCATAGTGTCCTAATCAATTCATAAAGAGTGCATGAATGTGATGGTCACCCTCTTAACTGAAGCAATACACCAGAATGGATAAACATAGGAAAAGATGCCTACCAGGACACTTGGCACAGTAGGGTGCTTAGTACCGTGGCATTTTTTTTAAGCACAGGCAAATGAATAGGACAATTTTTTGCTTGCTCAAAACACCCACTCATTAGGCATTACACATGGTTTCTAAAGGCACTGATCTGAGTGAGAGTTAGAAGCTCAAAAGCTTACAAATCAGCTGTAAAGATAGTACTAAAAATCCTACAAGTTGTCTGTCAGGACCTTCAAGCATCTTTAAAAAGGTGGCTTTCGAAACTTCACCAGTGAAACCTGAACTAAATCTCCACAGGTCACTGTTTTCCTTGCACTACTCTGTCTTGAGAAGAAAAGGCATGAAATGTTTGGAAAATAGCACAGCATTTAGCTTTACAGAGTATGTTCACCTGAAATTGCCTGGATGAAGGCAGGACAGCAAGAAAGCCGCAGCCACAGCAAGGAGGCTGAGGTCTCTCTTCTGAGAAATAAGACAGCTTGAATTTTAAAGGGACTTTAAATAAAACAAGCAATAAAATAAAATAATGATTGCAAACTGTTCTGAAGTCTTGCCACTTACCTGACTGATTAGTGGGCAGGGACGGCAGGGAGGGCAGCCCCTGCAGGGGCACTTAGTCCAGAAGGTCTGGAGGGCAGGTGCCCTGTGACATCCACACGAGGGACTTTCTGTGTGCCACAAACAATGTGATGGAAGTTTTCTACTGGAATAACAAATTCAGAGATGTGGATATATTAGAAAGAAGAGTGTCTTGTGGAATAGTGGAATAGCCTCTCCCCAAGGCAGGCGGGTCAGAAGAGCAGTGCCTGGCAGTTTGCTGATGGGAACAAGTGCCTGGGGAGGGGAAGGAGCAGTTGGTCTGGGGGCAGGGGGCTCCTCTTTGTACCACTTCTTTTGTACTTCATGGAAGGAATCTTTATTCTCCTCTGGGAAGTTTCTAGCTTTTGTGGTATTCGGAGGGAACAGTTAACCCATAACCGCTGGCAGCAACCGACCACGAAGAGGCTGAGTTAAAGAGGAACCGCTGAGAACTCTCTAAATTGCATTTCCTCAAAGTGAAACAGGATGGGATTACAACATCTCCTTGGCATGGGCCTAAAACCAAAATGATTCCTCACTGACTAAATAATTTCATGCGCTGGTTAGACTACAGCTTGCAGCCTGAGATGGAAAGGAAGCTGGCTTTTCCTTAAATTCTGTCCCTTGCTCTCACAAGAGCTTGAAACAGGGCTAACAAACTAATTCCTTTTATTGCCACCCTTGGACTCCAGTTTGATTACTCGATGCGTTACTTTAGCAATTCCGTGATTTGAACTCATTGGTTTATTGATTTAGTCTTAATTGGAACCCAGATGCAATCACCGTATTGTTCCATTTTTAATTAACTTAGCAAAATTGTAGCAGATTAACCCTTGCTGCCTTAAGAGTAAACTCACTTGCTCCATCTCAATAAAATCGGTCACACCAGTTTACTCTGTCAGACTGCTCCGTGGGTCAGAAGCCCAAGTGCACATATAATTTAGAATAAGGTATTTCCAGGCTACTTGATTCTTCCTTCAGATTAGTGTGAATCCCTCATACAATACTTGGAGAGCGAGAGCAGCACAGAAGGGAGCATGGAAAACAAAGCTGAACAGGGGGAAAAGACCTGTTTTCTCATACTACTTATTTTTCCAGAAACACAGTATTGAATCACATAATTATTTCTAATTTAACTACTGACAGGTAGAAAAGGTTCAGAAATATGATTTAGTCATGGACAAAAGAACTGTTCTTACTGGTAGATGGATTTCCAGGTGTCAGACTATTCACTAGGGTGGCTTTAAATGATGGTCATAGTTCATATTTGTACGGTACCTTACAGCCAGGTCTGCCTTCTGTCATGTTTGATAAGGAAATAGTCCACTTACTCTATCAAAATTTCAACTGCGAGCCTCTGTAGAGAGTAATCATACATTTTTAGGACATTTTCCATTCTGGCTATCTGGTGCTATTATTGAACTTTTCAACTAGTTGCCCATGATTTTTGCAGCATGCTCATACCTTTTATTTCTTTCCCAGCGTGCTTTCTGTTAGCTGTTGCTCACAGAATTCTCCAATACTGGATGCCCAGGTACTAAGTAAGGCTGCACCATCCAGACCTGTGGACCTCTTTTCTTACTGTCCCCACATCTTAAACAGGGAGCTCCGATGCTGTGTGCATCCTCTGGCACTGTCAGAAAGGTGCTGGTTTTCTCCTTCGGTTTCCCTGGCCCTACAAGTATCATATTTACATCTGGTACTCTTGTTTGTATGAGCCAGAGCCAAAACAACTCACCACAGGCTGAATACATGTGTTTGTAGGTGAAAAGCTCTATGAGTTGGTTCTCAAATTTGAAAGAAGGAGGATAATGGGTGTATCTTTTGCCTAGAAAAAGTAGTATGTTTATAAATTAAAAGATGCGTAAGAAAAAAACAGAAATTACCAGAATGTTGATGCAGCTCAGTTTCAATCTCCAAAACTACAAGCAAGAAAATGAACTACATCTCAATGACTTGTAGGAGAAACCGGGGCATTGACTACAATGAGCCTGAAGCTGCTCTAATGAAATCATTCCATCAGATGTGTTCGAACAGTTGGAAGAGGAAAACTGCTGGTGTAAAGACCCTGGGATAAATTGCTCACCAAAGTAACAGAAACTGCAGAAAAATGTCAAACCCTTTCAAGTTTCAAGGAGAAAAGACAGCTGCTGACCACACTGGTGCAAAGCAAAAGGTGGCTGCCAAAAAAAATCAAAGGTTATGAGCCGTGAAATGTCCATAGCATCAACAGAAGAGATCCTCTCTTCTCAGCAGCTCTTACCGGGACTTTTGCCACTTTTGGGAGCTCATAGAATGGAGAAAAACCAATGGCTGGAGGTTTCACCGAGCTGGTCCTGCACGTTCATGCAGAAGGGAGCCTCCACTGATGACAAGGCTGCTCCAAGGAAGCCCCTGCTGGTCCTGTTGTTGCAGCTGGGATGCACTGGGGACTCCTGTGACCTGCCCTGGGACTCTGCCAGGACAGCAAATGACAAGGAAGGAAGGTGGCTTTCATCGGCCCATGGTAGGGTTTGCCAGAAGCCGTCACGACAGCCCCAAGGCTTTTGTTTTCCTGTATTTGATGTGTTATTGTAATGCTGTCAATACTTGAGCTCATTTTTGATGCAGAACGAGTCCATCTGCTCTCTGCTAATGGAAATATTTCATTTATCGTCATGCTTTTTCCAGTTTTCAAACTTAGGCTGCTGAGAGGGCTCAAAGGTAATCCCGTGCATCTTGTGAGTGGGATAGAGCAAACAGAAAGGCCGCAGCACTGCTAGCTCACCCACTCATCCCTTCACAAATCCATGCTTTCCTGATAAAGTGCTTTACAAACTAATATTATACACCAAAAAGATTAAGCTTTTGAAATGAAGGAAGCAGCTGGGTCACAGCTTGGTGTGCAGTGGGTGAACAGTGAGCGGAAAAAAAAAGCCTGCTTAATATCAAATACCATGGGAATTTTACAGCATATTGTAGGAGACGCTTGGTTATTTTAAATCTTGTACAATGGACCACCCTCACTCTGTTCACACGCACACACACAAGTAAATTAGATGATACTCAATTTTCTGTATCTCCCATGGAAGAGTAAGAGGCTGGGTCAACTCAACCAGAAGAAATACGATTCCAGAAAGTCCCCACAGTTTCAGTTCAAAGCTCAGATCAATAAGGTATTCCTGTGCCTTAGAATAAAGACTTGTAAATATGTACTTGCCACCTGATTCTCTTTGTAATATAACCAGGGGGTATGTCTCAACAAGTGATAATTGGAAAGCAACCGCATGTGAGAAATCACCTTCCTTCAGAAAGAAGACAGCCAAAAATAGAACTGAGCAGATCACAGCCCGGGGCGCTCCAGGATCTTTCCACATGAATGAGAGTGAGTGGAAATGAAATGGCAAAATCAGAGCTGATGACAGCCTGCCTGCCTGCTAGATGTGACCTGCAAATGGATTTTAAAACATTTCCAACTACTATCCCAATTCAGGCTGCAGATCCTTGTTACCTGCGCACAGGGGGACATTTTAGAGGGAAACGGGTGGCTTTTTTTCTGGCTGTACCTCCCGGTAGGTATGGGGTATCCCCAGACTCCTTGGCTTGGTCTGTGGTACCTGCTATGCATCTTTCTGTGCCAAGCACTCCCATTTCAAGTTCAGCAAATCATTTTAGGAATAATGAAACTGCCATTTCCATCAGACTTCAGTGCTGTGCCAGCCCTGGCTTCATGCTAGGAAGCAGGATCCGGCATGGGTGGTGAGTCAGATGAGGAGGTTCCTGCTCCCTTGACAGCTAAAGCAAGGAGACAGCACATAAGTTAACTGACCAAATTGGCCAGTGGCCTCATAATGATAATGTTTGAATGTTAATTGTCTTCTCTCAGTATAAGGAATATCCACCCGTTCCCTTAATCCTGACAAATCAGCTTTTCAATTTCTGACAGTGTCATTTATTAGTTTTGTTTTAAACCATCAAATTTAAAAATAAGCTTTGAAGGGGCAGCATTGGATCGGGCCTGGGAATGGGTGACAGGGTGAGACTATTAAACCTCCTCTGGCGCAAGGAGGAACAGGGAGTGAGCGGGCGGCTGACACTGGCCCAGCGCAGGCCCCTGGGGTGATGGCAGCACGTGGTTGCAGAGGGTCACGTCTGCCCGCGTCCTCTTCCCAAGGGGTGATGAAGACCATCGTTCCACAACACCGTTTCTGTTCGTTACAGCACCTGCTGGCAAGCAAGAGAGAGCACTGACACAGCACTGGCTCCTGTGGGATGTGATCGCCAAGACCGTGGGCTCCATGGGCCCAGACTCCAGGACCAGAACTCTGACTTCACTCAAATTCATCAGGATATTTCCACTCACTTCAACAGCACTGGCATTTCACCCCGTTTTTGCTTCATGTGACAAGGTGCCACACTTTCCCAGAGTGACTGGTTTTGTTCACGTAGTAAAATTTCCACTAGTATTGGACAGACTTTCATCTGCCTTTGGCCTAGAGCAGGTGAGATCTCCCTACCTGGATGAAGAGAAGGAAACATTTACCCAGTAGTTTGAATTTAATAAAGAAAAAGAAATAGAGGAAGACAGAGGCACATCTGAGGAGGCTAGGACACTTGAAACGAGAAAGTCCCAAGGAGATGGAGTATTAGAAAGACAATAGGTCAAAGCTGCACAATGGATTTATCACCAGGCTCTGTTGTTTTTGACATAGTTGTGCCAGTGATGTTTGCACTAAATGAATGAAATATACAGCAGGCTGTCCTTACAGTTACGTGCACATACAGGAGTAAAATACCTTGTCATAATTTTTGCCAGAAATTTCCGAGTATGCTAAGAACACAAGAAGATTTTTTTTTCCTGATTCCATTTGCTGTAGGAACATTCTTTTCCCCCTGTTTTATAATAACTCTGCTCTGAAGGTGGGACATCAGTTGGATTCATTGTACTTCATTTATCAAGTTTGCGAAGATACACAGAAGACATCCCTCGAGGGATGAGAAGTTCTGCTACTTAGAGAAATAAAATTTAATATCTACTTTGCTGGTGTAATGGAAAATTTTATTACTTTCAGAAATATATTTCAAGTTGGGAGACAAAGGTTTTAGGCAGATCATTCAGAGAAAATTGTGTTTTATTGAAAATGGATATAAAAGTAGATTAAGTCTCTTCCCACACATTAATGCAACATACTTTAGTCTGCTTCAAGAAGTCTGACCAGCTTGTGAAAAATGTGAGCTTGTATAACTGATAGTCAAGTTTATCAGGGGACATCCTACAGGTAAGCACAGTGTTTACATGAAAGAATCCTGAGCACTGGGAAGCGTCTGTAAAACCAGACAAAGGAAAACAAAAGTAGACAATTAGAAAATCCATGGTAATTGAAAAAATACATATGACAAACACCTGAGCAAAAATCTCAAAAGCTGTCAAATAATGTAGCAGGAGTAACTTCAGCAGACAAGCTGGAACTAGTGTTTTGAAAACATAAACACAGTTTTGTCTTCTGGCAGTGCCTGAATAATCAGCTAAGATTTGATACCATTGCCTAAAAGTTAGTTAATGTCTCAGAGTAAAACGCCATCCTCTGGTGTTAATGCTCTTCTTACTTGCCAGTGGACTTGCAAAGCAGAGAGGGCAGGACATGACCAGTGAACTTCAGCTGTGGTGAGTCTCTTACTTAGATGGGACTCTTCATCACCGAAAGAGTCTGAGATATCCATCTCAGTGCCACAAAGGGATGCAAAGGTAGGTCCAGCGCAACCCTGTGATGGGCTGTAATTGGCACCACTGCTAAGGAGGCTGGCTGTCCCAGATGCTGCTCTGGGATGGCGACAGAGTGCATCAGACCTGCCTGAGCCTCCAGTAACAAACAGGTTGAGAAATAACAGCCTCCAGAAAAAGAAAATGGTCTCTTTCCGAAGAATAGCAAGGATCCATGCTGTTGTTAAACTGGTGCCATCAAAAAAAAAAAAGTAGTCCTTGACTACGGGAAAACTGTTGTTCCTCCCCAAAATTCTTCTGAACAAATCTGTTCTGCCACGTGTCCCCAGTGCTCTCCAATACAAAGTCTTCTGCACAATTGGACCCAGTCCCAGTGTACGTCAAGGCCTTCAGGAAAGTTAACATCTTCCCATACTGCATACATGGACAGTGATGAATGGCTCCCTGTTCAGGAGGTTTCCCAACACAGCTGTATTGGAGTGAGCCATCTTCCTTCCTGCTGTTTCTCTTAGGACCAAAAGCACCAGGTTCTTCCATATGTCCCTACGTTCCAGCCAACCGATAGCGTTTTGTACCAGGGAACAGACCATGCATGGACATCTATTAGCAAACAACACTCATGTACACTTTCAACTTGATGGACAATCTGAAAAACTGGAATGTCATTTGAACACTGCTTCCATTGCATCTACAAGAGAAAACTAGAAACAAAGTGATTCATATGGGGAAAACGCAGGAGGGAATTCTTTTATGCTACTGGAGCTGGATTTGTGATGCTTCGCTAAACTAAGCGTTGCTGTTGATAGCAGATCTGTGCCAGAAGTGTCCTGGAATGGGAATTTATGGGAGTGAAGAGACAGTGATTGCCAGAAAGGGTGGGAATAACAGTCCTCCAAAGACTTTCTTGTAAAGAACATTCCCTGCTGAGCTGTTTCCTAACTGGATAATTTAAACTGAGATTTTATATTCTCAGTCCAGGTTATTTAGCTCTTATGGGTTGTTTTTATCAGTTGAGTAGTTTGGGTAAGTCCCTTTGCTACCTGTGATTATCTCCAGGGTGTCTGGTTTGTCCTTTCCTGGGAAGTTTGTGCTCCAGTGCTGATGTTATAGAATCATCACAGAATCATAGAATGGTTTGGGTTGGAAGCAACCTTAAAGATCATCTAGTTCCAACCCCCCTGACATGGGCAGGAACACCTTCCACTAGATCAAAGCCCCATCCAACCTGGCCTTGAACACTTCCAGGGAGGGAAGTGCTACTTCTAGCTACCTCGAGTCTCCTAAAACCTTCTGAAACCTCCCCTTGCTCAGGAGCAGTCCTTCACCATCTCACCCAGCTGTAAACACCACCCTGAGAAGCACAGCTCCTTGAATAGGAAGCTGGTGGCTCTTATCACCTGTAGTTGCCACCACTTTCAGAGCGTGTGGATGGCTTTGGCCTCTGGGATTTCAAATGAAGGCTCCATAAAAGCTAGTTAACCTAAATCCAAATTAAGAAGGAAGCGGACAATTCCTTTCAAAGTTTTGCCACATATCTAAATTATGTGTGAGCACTGTTAAGATGTGGTCTGGTTCTAACTAGCAGGGTGAAGTGACCCAAGAAGCCTCTTCTGCCTAGAAGACCTTTGAGATATGAGAATAGAAGAGGAAGGGAATAGAAAGAGTCTCAAAATCTGTTTTCTGTACAACTACACTTCTCCATGGCAAAGAAACCATATGGTATGAATGCAGAAACTCATTAGTGCAGACCTTTGGGAGACACCACGATTAAGCAAAACAGAGCCAGATGAACATTTGAGAGAAACAACAAATTGCCAATGCTGGAGAAAAATAACTGAGAGCCAAGTGACTACAGTTGCAGATTCATGAAAAGAATATTCAGAAATATGATTTCTGAGAAAGACTTTTTCCGAGAAAGGTTTCTGGCTCTGTGAGAACAATCCAGGCATGGAGGGAATAGGTTAGCTCAGTTCTCAGTGGTGGTAAGGACAGATATTTCAATTGGTAGCAGATAGCTGGGAACGTTTTTATGTGGACTGTTTCCATCTCATAGTACTTTAAATATTTCAAGAATTTAAGATCCTTCCCTGGACTGCTTAGATTCTTGGTCTTTCTTTTACAGTGAGGTCCTCTAAAATTAAAATACTAGTGCAGAAATGCTGTGAAGTTTTCCTCCTCTTCCAGAAGGAAATAAGGCGTCACAATGGAAGATAAATAAATGTGACCTCACACACATCCTTCAGTCAGCAGGAAATTAACTCCTCTAAATCTTCTTTTCTTGGCCTTTTGCCCACTGTTACCTGGCTTTCATCAAGAACTCACACCTACCAGACTTTATTGTGGTTCTAAACCCTAGGCCTGAAAAGGATCTAGGTTAGCTGATGGGAGGAAAAAAATACGGAGAAACTACAGTTTGTAAGGGATTATTTTAAGTGCTAGCTACTTCTACTACATTTAACTGGGATCTAGAAGCTGGTTATAGGAGGATGTTTTAAACAGTGCAGACTATGCATTGCAGTGATGATTTGTCAAATTATGAGCCAATTAGTTCTGCAATCAAACTTCACAAATGTAGTGCCTCATTGCTACCTGTACCTTTTGGTTAAGCTGGATTTCTCTATCCTGTGTTTGGAACAGAATTATTTTGGACAGCATTAATTAGAAGCTGAAATTTGCAAATAATACACAGTTTTTGTAGCAGACTAGTCCAATGACCTTGAAATATTATTTTTTGCTTTAAATGTCAGTCCCAAATTTACTGTAACATTTTAAGTTACCTCTTTGGATTTAAAACCTGGTGCTAACTTGGAACTGCTCCACTGAAGTAGGTGGAAGAGTCATGGACAAGCATTCACCACCCACATCTGTGTAACGTATGGATGAAACAGGCTTGATTTCTGCTTAAAAGTTGCATTTTCACATTCCTACTATAAAGCATCTTTTTCTGTCCCTTGCCATGGGCCTTGTCCTGGTATTCTAGTCTAAGTCTTACCCAAGTGATGAAGACCTGACTGTGCATCAGTGACTTGGGTGCAAGGATTCTGTCCTAACTGCGAGGGTCCTGGTGAGAGATGCTCTCTCCATCTGACTCCTCACCTCTGCCTCTGGCAGGTCATGCTGTGATGAGGAACAGAGTTTTGGCTTTCCTCTGCAGCTGTGACATGCTTGAGGTGATGAGACATAGAAGTGAAACAACAGGGCACACATCTTGGTCATCTTTACGGGGTTCTTTCACATGGGCTTCACCCACCCTGGTTGACCATGATCGGGCGTTCTAGTAGGACAGGCTGGGAAATTGCTCTGCTGGAGAGGAAGGAGAGTGGGCACTTCATAGTCCAGGTGAGTGGCCAAGTGCTGTTCATGGAGAAGTGTTTACGCATGTCCTCGCACAGTGCATCCCTTGTCAGCTCCTATAGAGCGGGCAAACCCTGAGTCCAAGGCTGTCAGGGAACTCTTGGCAGCTCACAGTTGAGTGCCAGACTTGGGGCCTCCACATAAGAGCATCCATTTTCTCTTTGGGCAGAAGAACACTCAGGCCAAGATTTTTACCTGTGTACTCAGACATGATGTGTGAGCTGGTCGCGACACTGCAGGTATCCATCAACTGTGGTACCCTTCTGGAACAGCACTGTCTCCCTCAACCAGGCACAAACCTTGATACCATGTGCCCATTTTCTTCACAGATGACAAGTTATGAATCACCCGTACTGCATTGCCATGTATCCAGGCATTTTGCAACCCAGCTCCTCTTACTGTAGGGAAGAAAGTGTTATGTTCAAAAAATCGCTGTTGTTTAGTTGTTAACCAAAACCATACACATTAATACAAAAATAGAAGTGCCACACTTAGGAGGTAGGAGCATGTAACCACCAAAATCTAAAGAGTAAGAGTAGTCTCGTCTTTCTTTCCAGTCTGGTAAGCATGTTTTGGTTGTGTTTTTCCACTGAGGGTGCCTGATTTGCTTGTGAGGTAAAGGTGTGCTTTGCTTTCCAACACAGGGTGAGCACACGTAGCCTTGGTTCCAGAAATCTGGTCCTTTGACAGAAAAAGTCTTGGCCCTAAAATTAAGTGGCAAACTCTCTGTTATAGCTGAAAAGCTGGGCCTCAGGGACCACGGAAATGGAGAGGGGTTTTGAAGAAAGACCACAGAGGCAGCATGTTCATGTTTGTACCCATGGATCTTTTGAGCAGGTGGGGAATTTTGTCATATCTTCATCCCGGTAGCTGAACTGCAGGCCCTGGGACTCATCCCGCCGAATCCACCTCCGCATCTGGCAGACCTTATGCCTCCACCTTGTTTGCGAGGAAAACCCACAGTTCTCTCACTTTCAGTCCAGCCTCAGGCCTTCAAGAGTCCTATGGCTCCACTGTACGTATGCCCAGCACATCTGGCTGGATTTGGCACCCGCTTGTATTTCCCTCGGGGCGTGAATGATCTGCACATCACCCTGAGCCAGAAGGGCCCTTTCCTAACAGAAATGGCATTCCCGAGCCACGAGAACAAAGTCTGCCACAAATGCAAAATAATTTTACGTAAGGTTATATGTGTACCTATCTAGCTATAGGTAACGCTCCTCTCTGAGGCAGGCTCGGCCTCCTCCTCCTCGGGTTCTGCCTGTTGGGAGCAACCTGCATCTGCCCTCCAGGGAACAGGGAACTCCCAGAGCAGGACGGGGAGTACGGGCTGCACGGAAAACTTCCTCGGCAGCTGTGTGCTGGGAACCAGGGACTGAGCCGCTTGCTCCGTTGTGCCTCATCAAAAGCAGCTCGCTGGTAATCAGTGAAACCTGTCCAACATCTGCAGCGCTCCTGTGGTCACGTCACCCCTGCCAAGGGAACAGCACAAAGGAGACAGGGGAATGACGGTGGCTCTGCTGCTGACGTGAGGGATGGTTTAAGTATTCCTGATACATTCCTCTCACACGCAGCATGTCTGCTCTTCTTGGGCTTGGTTTTAAAGCTTTTTTAGGATTAGGGCTATCTGCTCAGCTGGGAACAGAGCCTCCCTGTAATTCTGCAGGCTTGGTAGTGAAGGCGACAAAGATCCCAGCCCCAATTCACGCCGCAGGCAGCAGCCTGCCACAATTAACGAACTGGAGCTACTTCTGACAGATGTGAAGATGAAACTTAGCACTGGAGGCACCCGGTGTCTTCCGCACTTATTTCAGTCTTGAGAAATGATCAAGGAAAACCTGCAGCTTGTGTTGCTAAGTGGCTGCCACCATAACAAACCTTTTCATGCCTTTTCTGGCTCATTGCTGCCTCCCTCAGCATCACCAAGACTAGCTACGAGTCTGCGTTCATGTAATTACAAAACGCAAAATGGTACGTTTAGTTTATTTTCAGGGTCTCTCATCAGTTATTTGACCGATCAGAGAAACATTCCTAAGTTAAGCATCAAATTTGGCTTTTGAATCCATCTGCTTCTCCTATTTTTTCTCACAACATTGACTGTGGTTTGTTATTCCTTAAACATCAGCATTTCTTTTGTTTTGGAGATTAGTCCCGTAGTCAAGGAATATGAGAAGCAGTTTAATTTGTGCAAAAACAAATTTAGCTGAGCTTTTCTGCAAAAACGCTCAGCAGTGGAACAGTTTATGGTATCCCGATCCCTTCGTTTCAGAGTTAAAATCCACTGTGATGTGTGGTACATGCTGCCTGTGAAGCGCACGTTGACGCCAGTTCTGGCTTACTCTCAAGTAATGCGAGGACTGGAGATATTAACTTTCACAAAATGAACAGAAAGCTAGTGCAGACACATCCGCTGGCACAGGCCGGACTTGAGCTCAGTCACAGAAATACCCGATTTGAAGGAGAACAGGAATCTGCCTTGGAAAAGCAGAGTATTAACACTGGTGAACAAGTTGATGATAAACAGGCTGATCCACCAGTTTTAGCCAGTGTCGGGACTCCTGAGTTCAAACAGCATTATTGTGAATAATTTTCTTAGACTGATTTAACACACATGCAAAGCTGGCGCAGCCATCCGAAAAAGCAATCCTCACCCCTTCCCTTCTCTATTCTCCTGCCTGGTGCTTCTTGTGTTATTCTGGCACAAGTTTCTGTATGGCTGCCCAGTGCGCAGGATGTAGGAATTGATCCAGCTGAAGGAAAAAAAAACCCAACATGCTTCTTTTGGTGGTTTTTACCCTGAATCAGTTCCCGCCATCCCCAAACCTAGAAAACTGAATTGTACAAATAACTGCCAGCACTACCTGGGCACTGCAAGGCAGGGAAGGGGAAAGTATTCTAGAAGAGTAGCAGTTTAATCTAGAGAGGAGTCTTTCCACGGAAAATGCTCCTGGCTTTAAACCTCCATCTGCTCTAGAAGGATAGTAAGTGTCAGGAGCAAATCTGTGTTTCTCATCGCATGTATTCTTGATCAATGTCAAACAACATTATGAGCATCCATGATTAAAGGTTAACCATACAGTCCTCAATTATTTAGTGTTAGTTTCAGGCTATGTTATGTTTAATGTTTTTATTGAGAACAAAAGTTGAAAAGAAAAGCGGGGCAGGGAGGACGATGCTGGGGAGGGGAGAACGTGTAGAGACCTAGTTCATGACAGCCAAACTACTTGTATCCTTCCTGGCTGCTGGGGAATAGCTGGGGCCAAATGAAATTGGAGGGTGTGTTCTCCCAGAAAGTTTCTGGCACTTTATTCTACTTATAACACAACATTAACATTAGCATTTGGCTACCATGAATATTTTCTCCTAGCTGAGTTTTGGGATTTTTTTTTTTTTTGGACTCGGTATGAAAATGTTTTGGAATAAAACAAATGTAAAAACCACTTCTGCGAGAACAAGGGAAAACCTTCCCTTTTTCTACCTCCTTCTTGTCTCTCCGGTGGCTTTATCGGACATTCAGAGGTTAGCAAGAAATGCAGAAAGAAATGTTTTTTCTTCATTGTGTGTTGGGACAATCTATTTCCTGGTCCTTTAGCTTTTCTATACATTCATCTTGCAGAAGTTCACAGAATATAGCCTAGCCCATTCTTGTAGGCATAACAAAAGAAAAATCTTTGAAAAAGCACAAGCGGGAACATGATAACCACTTGAGCAAATGTGTTCCACAAGTAGCGGACACTTGAAAGCTTTGGAAACCAAAAAACTTACCAGAACCCCACTTCTCCCCCAAAAAGTAATCTGTTACATACCACCATAGAGACACACGTGTGGCAGTGGGATGACAACAGGGAGCGGAGAACAACCCTTTGAATTTGCCCTCCTTTATCTGCAGGTGGAAAGACCAAAGCAGAAAAGGCAATCTAGTGTCTACAAAAGATGGCCACAGCTCAACAACCTTAACACCATATACTCGACCCTCCAACGAAGTCCCTGAAGCAGAGTTGCACATGACAGCTGCCAATTAGGTTGCTAACCAAGTTGGTTTAAAATCGTGACATTTGAATTCCAGTGATACCTTCAGCCAACACTTTTTGCTAAGTTAGAACCTGCCTCATAAAATGTCTTGTGAGTGACGAAGACTCCTCTACTCATACCCTTCCTAGAAGCAGAGAGCTATTGAACCTACAGATGTAGGTAACATTACCTGCCTGACTTCCTCCCTTCTGCCCCAGTTGGAATGAGAACAGAGGTCTCTCAGGGGAGAACTGGAGCAGTACATCTTCAGGGTGGTCAGACATGCAGGGCAGGAATTCATTCAACAACTGAATCTCCTTGCAGGAATATTTCCTTAGATTCATGAACTGTTTTCCTTTTCACCTACCAAAAAGGAGTAATTTGGAAAGCAGGGCATGCATAGCAGTTACTGATGTAAATACTTAAGATTTGCAGACAGAACAAACCTGCTGCCAGTAGGGAAGACGGAGCACAGAGAGCTATTCACAGCAGTTCCTTCCCCTCACTGCTGCAGTGTAACGCTGTAGCCAAACACACTAGAGACATTCCAGGCTGAATGGTAAAGCAGCAAGGAATACATTTTACAGTAATGTTATCGACCAAATCTAAATCCCTCACAAGACTGGATTCTGAAAAGCAGATGGTGTTACTTCACTGAACTGCTAGGAAAATGGCTTCTTATCTAGTAAAAACTAACTGAATGCTTATGGCTAATTCCTTTGAAACTGTTCAGACATTTATTTGAAGAGGAACTATAATAAAATGCAGATGCTGTATATATTTTTTTTAAGTACTCCAACATCTTTGTAAAGAACAGCAGTCATAGGGTAAACAGAATAAATGCTGTGCAACAGATAGCCTTTCTGCATCTCGTCATCTGTCTGCACAATAAGAGTCGGCAAATACACTTCTTGTAGATATAGGAGAAATACAGAGAGCAAACAGTTTGTCTATCAACATTCCTTGGACCTTATTCAACAGCTGATCAGTATATTACCGCAAAGCCTGCTTTCCAAGAAACCTAGGTCTGTCAGCACTACTTGCAGGCCGTGTTAAAAAATCCTGTACATTATAACCAAATCCCGTGCGTTACAAAGCAGAACTTGCATTCACTGCCTCGGGTTATATTTAGTGTCATTGCGAGTATACATTTGTGCAAAATCTTGTCATGAGTGCTATCACAGTGGTGTAACAGAGCAAAACTGATAAGAGCGTCCTAGATTATTGATGTAAGAAAAAGGCAGAAAAGCTATGTACCTGAGTTCCCATAGTTCTCTCCCTTACAGAGCTTTAACCAAAAGAATGAAAAATCAAGTCCTCATTTTCTGGTGCAGATACATTGTACACCTATGCACACACTCAAGCTAGCTCAACGCAGGCCACCCTGCATGCCACAAGACTTAGAGCAAAAACAGAATAAGGCCCACTGCTTCCGCAGGTAGTATAGTCACTTTTGCATGGAGCCCAAATTAAGGCAGTTTATTGGATCCAGGCTGGTTCATCAACTTCCAGAGACAGCCCATGTCAAACAGAATTCATGACCCTGGGCTCCACACAAGCTCTGCAGGTAACCCGAGTGACTCCACAGGAGATGCACTGCTTCTATAGGCTTGGATCCAAGTGTCTGGACCTATCTACCAGCAGCATATAACTTCAGAAGCACTGACATACCCACATGCAGAGGCAATTCTAGAAGCAGGGGAACAGCAGGGCTAAGAGAATTCAAGCTGGATATGTTCTGGCATTCAGAAGGGACTGGCATGGAGATGAATCACATTTTATAGACAGTCTCCCCTAATTTTCCACACAGACGTTCCTAGCATAGAATGCTTGAACAAAATCACAGTACGGCCAGTAAAACAATTCTTCCTTCCTAATGGCAAGAAATCTATTTACTTATTCAAGCTTTAAATCTCTCAGAGCTAAATCATTACACTTCCACTCCTAATACCAAAATAAGCAACCTGTAAATGCTAAGTCCCTACTACAGAAACGAAAGGTGTTCAAACAAGATACAGACCTAATACATAACAACAGCTTATAACACAACTTTTATTAGAAAAGTTATACATAACAGCATCAACTATTTTCAAGAATATTAACCTTGAAAAGCAACAAAAACAGACTAAAAATGTGTAACAAGAAACTAATGACCTTTTCTATAATTAAACATTCAAGTTATCTACAATGTCTCTTTTTACAAAGGGGAAAATCATGGTTTTACAGGCACATCATGTTGAAAATAAAGCTGCAGTAACTTTATACAATTAACTTTTTCAAGGATTATTAAAACATGGTCATCATGTAGTCTCAGATTTTTTTAAACATTCACATAATTTTACAGTTGAGTATACACTGAAATTTCAGAGTCCCAAAATTATTTCACAAAAGTGCCAACATTAAAACCAGAACCTTCAGCGTGAATAATTTTGCCCTAAAAAAAGTTAAGACAGGTTTCCATAATCAACATATTCACATAATTTCTGGTGCTACCTGGTCTAACAGTAAAGCTTCATTCTTTGTAAGTAAAATCAAATGGGACTTCTTTTGCAAAACTGATAAAATGTTTTGAACACAGGAGTGTGCCTTATTGGAAAAATTGATACTAAAACCATAAATATATCCAAAGAGCCATTAATACACTACACAATGAAGTGGAACTGTGCCTGTTTGTACTGAATATTCAAGTTTGTTGCCCTTTCGGTACAGGTGGTATCTGAATTTAGCATCTTTACAAAGGCAATCTGTTCAACTTCTTATTCTTATCTTCATATGCCTGCTTAATAAAAATCAGATAATTTACAATCTAGAAGTCTGTTTTAAAAAGTCTGGAGTTTATATACAGCTCTAACAAACCTAAAGCATTTTGATATCTTAAAGGTTTAAATGAAATGACTAGAGTTTTTATTTGATGCTTATTAACAGTAATTAGCCATTATCAGTAGTGGACCGTAATGAGGTGATAAGTAAAAAGGAATGTTTCGTCTAAAATGCTAAACACATGTTCCGTCCTTTCATGTATGTAATAGTATCACATATAGGAAGTGCTTTCCACAGACACCCGTTTCCCCTTAGCATCAAGGGCTACAAAAATCTGACTGCAAAAATGCAGTGACAAAGCAAGCTGACTTATCAGGCACCACCTTTCATATTGGCAGCTGTAAGAGACCCACAGTATGCACAAAGATCTAGGGAAGGGGAAAAAACCCACTACTATGAGAAGCAGACCGAACATTTTAGACGAGTTTGGCAAAGTTTTTAATCAGACAATAGGTTGGCCATTCAGGTTTACTTGTATAGGTTAAAAATATCACTATTGAATCAACTAGTCAAATTATCGTAAGACATTTTCATCGATACTCAACATTACATGCACCAATATTGCACACATCTGCTCTGAGCTGTTAAAACAATCTTCATCTGGGTCCTTGAGCTGTCTGGTTTCTGCAGCTGGAACTCAAGCCACCCACCCCAGCAGTTTCACTAAAAACTTAAGTGGTAAATTTAAAATACAAAAACCAAAATAACCCAAAAAGAAAACCAAGGACTTTATACAGACAATAAAATCTAAATTTTCTGCAATGGTCTTGTGGGCCCTACAGATGGGGCAATACACGTATGCACTAGTGAAACAAACACTAGCTCTGCTGTATCTAACCATTCAAATAATATGAAATCTGGGACCAGGTGTTGCAATGATATCACTGTAAGGCTCCTCCTGTGTCAGCTCTATAGCTTGCTGTTTTTTAAGTACCAGGAAACTGTAGAATTTTGCAGCTGCTTGTTTTCTATTCGTGTTTCTGCACAGCTCAAGCAAACTGATAGATTCTGCTCCAGTCTTAGCAAGAGCTCTCTGAAAAACATGAACATTGAGACCACAAATTAGAGAACTACATACAAACAAGACAGGCCGTTGGCAAGATTCTGCTAGTTGTCACCCCCAGGACACTGTGAGGGATTGAGAAGGACTCAACATTGGATAGGGACATTACAACACATACATAATAATTTCTATATGGATCTTATTAAATGAAACCAGGTAGGCTCCCCAGAGATGTGTGAAAAATCAATCTTGAATCTGTGCAACTTATAGTCACATATTCCAGAAACACTGTAGTATATCACAAGATTTTCTTTCTGCACCAATAGCTAGCCAGTCTCTTTGGACTACAGGACAAATATTTTTAAATAGGAAGAAAAAAATCCTGGTTTATTTCTCAAAATAAAATTAATCATGATCTATTGTTTAAAACAAAATTTCAAGAGCTAAGGTTCTTTAAAAGATGCATAATTTTCCCAGGGTGAAAGCCTGTTTATTTCTAAAACTCCTCTGTTTGTCTGAAACTAACTATCCAGAGTCACTTACATTTTTTCAAAGTCTTGGCCAGAATATTTGAAAAAAAAAAAAAACCAAACCAAACAAAAAACCCAAGAAGATACATCTGTTTGCTGGCTAGAACAATAAGTGACATCTTCAATTTAAAACAGAACTGTCTGCTCTGGAATATCTACTAGATGAAAAGATATTAGGCTGGCTAAACCAAATGGCTTTATATTAAATCTTATTACGGCCTTAGTGTCTCAGCCATTCAGTGCTATGCTCTTTTGGACACATGGAAGAAAGAATTGGGGGGAAAAAAAAAGCTAGACATGGTCCAAAGAGAATTCTGAAGCTCTTTTCAGAAACTGTGATAAAACATTCAGAGGGAAAAACATTACACATTACCGACAAAACATCTGTATACTTTAAAAATTATTTTTAAGCAAGAGTTGTACTGGTTTGGGCTGAGACGGAATTAATTTTCTTCGCAGTAGCTCATACAGTGCTACATTTTGGATTGGAGAAAATGTTTTCATTTTGGAGCAAGTAGGCTGGGGGTGCACAAGAAGCTGGGAGGGGACACAGCCAGGACAGCTGACCAAAGAGATATTCCATGCCCCATACGTCATGCTTAGTAATAAGGGCTGGGGGAAAGGAGTGTGCGTGCATTCAGGGTTATGGCATTTGTCTTCCCCAGTAACCATTACGTGTAATAATGCCCTGCTTTCCTTGGAAATGGCTAAATGTCTTCCTGCTGATGCAAAGTAGTGAATGAATTCCTTATGTTGTTTTGCTTGTGCATGCAGCTTTTGTTTTACCTATTAAACAGTCTTTATCCCAACAAACATGTTTTCTTGCTTTTACCCTCCCGATTCTCCTCCTCATCCATCCTACAAAGATTATTCGTCTGTGCAGACTGAAGCTACATGCTGAAAAGCAATACTGCACCTCAGCCAAGGTCAGATTCCCACAGTTGTTGTAGATTCAGCTTATCATAGCTTGGAAGTTTTCAAACTTGCCTAGCGAGGAGTAAACATCCTGTAAAATGGTTTTATGCCTAGACCTTGATTGGGTTTGCCTAGGGTCACATAGCACAAAAATCAGAGATGCTAAGGTTTCATTAAAAACACAATCAAACCCCATTTTTTTAAAACTTGAATTTCTGGGAGTTTTACTTGCACACCAAATGTAAACATAAAGGTTGAAAAACAGTTAAGTGCAAAGTTTAACTTCAAATGTTCTTTGGAATAAAGTGTCAATTATATTAGGGTTTAATCAATTATATGCATTTTTTTCCTGTCCTCTAAGAACCGGTATTTTAAGTCTGTAACATCTACTGCAAGGAAAGCTTTTAACTTGGGTCAGAAGTGTCAGTAGGCACACTCAAAAGCTGCTTTAAGAGAAAGCAAATTATCATGTGTACCTGAAGTCCATGAAGCATTTGTTGAGTCCTCTTGTTCCATCTCCTTTCTTCCTGATCCTGATCACCCCCTGTGCCATCTTCTTCCTGCAAGCAGCCAAAATTCATGCATTTACAAAACAATAATCTTCTCATCCACTGAGTTATGAAATGAAAGAGATTTTTAGATATCACTGCAGCTTTTGCTTTTTATCAAGCCAGAAGATTTAGACAACTTGAGTCACAGGATACATCTAGGGGAGGCAGGAAGTGGGACAGAGAAAGACACACGTGTAAGCTGATGTACCATAGTAAGGTTGCCTGCCACTACAATTCTATCTCAAGACATTATGCTGACAATTAGTAAAACAAAGAAGTTCAGCCATGACAGTTGAATGAGAAGAGACACTTCAGTCTAATCTGGGATTGCTAGTACTGAACACAGTATCAACAATGCTTTTATTTTGCAAACATTAATAAACATAGACACATTCTCATTTCACTGTGGAAAAAGAACTATTGAAAAGGAAAATAGGTTGTTGCTTAAAGCTGTGAAGGCCAGCTGTAACAACTCAGCTCCCCATGTCCTGTGAAGCACTCACCTACACAGAACACTACTTGTTTATGGAAGATATTTTAAAAACCATATATAACACAAGAGCTCTATTTCAAAACAGCAATTAAAAAAAATCATGGTGAAAGCACTACATGCAAGACTTTGTTTCCAGTCTTAACTTGAGCCTCAAACTGTGCAGAAAAACTGTTCAGCCAATTATTTTATTTCTCAAAATTAAGTCAGCATGTATTTCTTCCTCTTCACTGTACTACTTTAACATTTCTCTGCATCCAGCAACATCCTGAAGTGGTCAGGCAATTGGACTAGATGATCATTGTAGATCCTTTCCTTCCAACTGAAAATATTCTGTTCTATTTTAACAGCTTTTTACATCACTAGGAAAATCACCTTGACTAAAGTAATTCACATTTCTTTGTACATGTGACTTGTTACAGAAGGAAAATTCACATGTACATTACACATTCACATTACATTCTTTTTCCAACAATAAAACAGTTTTTAAAAAGCTAATATTATGCATTTTGGGTGTAAAATAAAAAGAATAAATTAAATTTATTTTGATATCCACAGAATATTAAATATTGTAGCTAAGAAACAACTTCATAACCCAAAAGTTGGTAACTGGACAGTTGCGTTGGGTTTGTGTGGCAAGGTTTTGCTAACGGGGGTGACACTGGCTACAGGGGCGGTTCTGTGAGAAGCTGCTAGAAGCTTCCCCTATGTCTGATAGAGCCAATGCCAGCCAGCTCCAAGATGGACTCGCTGCTGGCCAAGGCCAAGCCCATCAGCGACTGTGGTAGCACCTCTGGGATAACTTAATTAAGAAGGGGGAAAAAACCCATGCAACTGCAGCCAGGGGGAGGAGTGAGAATATTTGAGAGCAACAACTCTGCAGACACCAAGGTCAGTGGAGAAGGAGGGAGAGGGGAGGAGGTGCTCCAGGTGCCAGAGCAGAGATTCCCCTGCAGCCCATGGTGAAGACCATGGTGAGGTAGGCTGTCTCCCTGCAGCCCATAGAGGTTAATGGTGGAACAGATATCCACCTGCAGCTTGTGGAGGACCCCACAGTGGGGCAGGTGGATGCCTGAAGGAGGCTGTGACCTCATGGGAAGCCTGCACTGGAGCAGGCTCCTGGCAGGACCTGTGGACCCTTGAAGAGAGGAGCCCATGCTGGAGCATGTTTTCTGGCAGGACTTGTGACCCCATGGGGGACCCACGCTAGAGCAGTTTGTGAAGAACTGCAGCCTGTAGGAAGGTCTCATGCTGGAGAAGTTCTTGGAGAACTGTCTCCCATGGGAGGGATCTCATACTGGAGCAGGGGAAGAGTGTGAGGAGTCCTTTCCAGAGGAAGAAGGAACAGCAGAGACAATGTGTGAGGAACTAACCGCCACCCCCATTCCCTGCCCTCCTGTGCCGCTAGCGGGGTCGGGGTAGAGAAATCAGGAGTAAAGTTAAGCCCAGGAAGAAAGGAGTGGGGGGGAAGGTGTTTTAAGATTTGTTTTTATTTCTCATTACCCTAGTCTGATTTAACTGGTAATAAATTAAATTAGTTTCCCCAAGTTGAGTCTGTTTTGCCTGTGACTGTAATTGGCAAGTGATCTCTCCCTGCCCTTATCTCGATCCAGGAGCCTTTCATTCTATTTTCTCTCCCCTGTCCAGCTAAAGAGGGGAGTGATTGAGCAGCTTTGGTAGGCACCTGGCATCCAGCCAGGGTCAACCCACGACAATGGTTTTCTTACAAAAAGCTACTTTTATTAAGTAGCATGAACTATTTAAAATGGAATCATAAAAATCAAAACTTCTTGTATAAGGCATCATAAATATATAGATTGGTTTAATCCAACCATGTGTGAGAACAGGAGAACCCTCTAATTCAAAGCAGAATGTATATGCAATTTATAAAATGGTCATGGAATAATTTTAAAATCTGTATTTCCAAAGGCTATCATTTCTCAAGTAAGCACTGAAGATTTCTTACACCGGTTAATGAATCCAAAGTCAAGCAGTGTTGGGGAACACACAAAAGCAAGCTATGTAGAAAGGATTTAAGAGCTTAGTTCTTACCTCCTCTTCTTCCTCCTCCTCTTTCTCCTTTTCCTTCTCCTTCTCTTTTTCTGGCAAAAGTTCTAGCTCTGGTATTAGCTGACAGATGTTTTGGGGCTCCTCTGGAGGCATTTCTACAGGTGGTATTTCCAGCTGTTGCGATGGTGGATGCTTTAAGAGTACACAATACAGTCAAACAGCATCATTTTATCAGTGCTTTTACAATAGAATGCTGATGCTACAAATCAGTTTCACAAAATCCAAGTCTCCAAATCTTAGCCATTTGTCAGAATTTCTCCTTTTTGAAAAATGAAAAGCCTTGTTCTGTTTTGCTGTCCATACATGTATTTTTAATCCTTTAGAGTCTCTCAAACCAGAAATTATGATATGACTATAAGGACAAAGGCTTTCCAATAACTTCACTTAATCCACCATACAAACAACTGACCTAATTTCTTGGATCAGAATGTGCAACTTTAAAATCCTATGTAACCAGATGCAGTGCTACATGAAGACACTTTAACTCACTGGAACAAGACATCCTCAAAATCTTTGCAATACAAGCATGAAGGAATTAAAACGTAGGTAGTTTGTAAAGATTCCAAAAGTGTATGAGTGACTTTGGTGCTCAAGTATCATTCTCAGAAGATATTTCTATCAAGAGGAAAATCCAGAAAAGCAGTTTAATAGAAATTATGTAGTCAGTTTTAATAAAATTACAGTATTCTCCCCTTGAATCTATACACAGTTAAGTGTTTGCCAGTAGTTACCTTAACACCTGAAACTGTTTCTACACATACACCAAAACAGCTCAAAATAAATTCTGTTTTAAAGTCATACAGAAGGTTATCACTACAGGTACGTTGCTAAAGGCCAGATCTGGTTGGTACGATAGCATTGACTTCAGCACAAACAGTTGATGCCAGTTTCACCCAATGACATGGCCAAGAGGAGCAGCAGCTGCCACCCTTTTTAGTAAGACAGATGTTACATCTAACAGTCTCATTCTACAGCTAACAACCTGGTAGCCAAGAAACACGTGAAAAATGGGGTTAAAAAAATGCACAAATATGGGAAAGACAGCATAAACCAGGGTTGTTCCCACCAGGTAAGCATTCAGAAAAAGAATACACCTTTCGTTCTGCCCATTTCCTCTTCCCTTCACAAATATGTTTTCCTATCACACTGTATCACAGCTTTTACAGAAGAGGTAGATATGAGCTAATCTCCAAGTCTACTTATAACTCAACTAGGAAACATTTCCTGAAGATCAAAGTTTTTCTTTGAAACCTTAACCCTGTAACACTAGGACTATCCTAAAAAGGAAGTTTGTGCAGCTAGCACAATCCTTTCTTTGTCAGTGAAAGCTGTTCATATATATACACTTGCCAAGCAGGAGAATTTGATAGCTTTGTAAGCAATACACTTTACTCCTTGAAGACCTTGTCTGGAGAAAACAGTGCCATTTCTTTATCCTACCTGCATTTTGAATGTTTCAGTAAGCTCTCCACTTAAGAAAAACACCATAAAGATTACCCAGGGCCAAAGATTCTGATACTACTCCAGCACATCTCACAACATCACAGAAAGATAGTGCCTCAAATCTGCTCAAAGACACTACCCACTTCTCATTCTCAAAAAAAAAAAGTTTTACTCACAGGTAACACTGGCTCTGGTTCTACTTGCTGCAATTTGCGTTTAACACCTGTCTGAGGTGGTGGGGGTGGCATAACAGATTCGTCCAGGTTGGTTCTGCTGCCTTCCATCATCGACTCTTGTAAACGACTTGGTTCTTCCACAATAGGTTCATCTAATTCCACAACAAACTCAGTTTTAGATACTTTAGTAATGTAACTTCAAACTGTATCCAATCCAATCTGCTATTAATTTAGAAGTGAGCACTCTTAACAGTCTGCATAGTTTTTGCAGTGACTTAAATAGAATTGATACAGATGTGCATAGAACTCAGTCCAACACCCATTTAATCCACTGGATCAAACTGAATCTCTAAGTGTCTTCTAAGAAAAAAAGCTATTTAACTCACAGACTGTATATCAAGCTAAACAACCATTACAAAGCTGTTTGCTGCATTCATAATCTTTGGTGGCTTAATATAAAGCACAAAGGAGAAAAACAAGCTCTGAGGGAAAGCAGAGCATTTTTGACAAGCACAAACCAATGACATCTCGTTGCTGCTGTTGCTGTTGTTGTTGCTGCTCCTCTCTGGGAACCTCTGGGTTTTCAAAGTCTTTAAGGAACTCATCAAGGTTGTCAGCCTCTCCACCTTTCCTCCTCTTTCTTAGGTCTTCTGGTACCAGGGGTGTAAGACAACGAGTAAAGAGCTACAGGGGAAGGGTTACATTATTCACTACTGCAGTTCTCAGTGTCCTTAATTTCATTTCAGATCAAGTAATCATGGGCCATCTTCCTTTCCCATTTTTTAAGCTCCCCTCCAACAGTAGTAACATTTTTTAAAAAACATTTATTTCTGTAACTGATATTTTAAGCATTGGTGTTATTTTACTAGTTTTAATGAGTTGGCGTTTTTTAAATGATGAATACTGCTATCACTATATTGCTATTCATATGCTGATGTTTACTATGAGACGCAATCCTGAATATAGTCCGTTTAGAAATGAACTGGCACAAAAACATTACCTTCAGTAGCCTGTTATTCCACAAAGGCTGTGCAGGCAGAGAGAAAAGCTTTTCAACTCCACCAGTTTCTTTCCACATCATCAGTTTCTTAGTAGGAGGTGCCAAGTCCAAAGTAGTAACAATATCAGAGTAGTCACTTAATTGGGCTCGAATAGTCTTGCTATCCAGTTCTTTCACACTGTCCACAATCAGCTTTCTCTTCCTCTTTGCTTTGGTTTCCTTGACTGTTGAGATTTTTAGCAAGTAATGAAGGTTAGCTTAAACAGATACCATACTGTAGAATAATCTTGCAGGTTGTCTATAGGCCTTATCTGCCCACATACAAAGCTGCCTCAAGAATCTAAGGCAATGTTAGCTTTGGGAGAAGGAATGAAAAGCTATAAGCACTATGAAAGGTCAAACACTATGAATACTGTCCCATAAACTACAAATTCTTCTGTCTATACTCATAGTTCTACTGAATCTACCTAAGCCTCCTTAGTGTCCTCAGCTGTACATGCCTCCCTCCCTCATGGCTTGCTTGTCAGGCTGGTGTTCTTCAGGAGCAAACCCCTGAGATGCGAGGTCCCTCTGACCAAAGAGTCAAAATACCACACCAAGTTTTTCCCCTAAGCCCTATCTGAGCTTTGGTAGTGTTAATGTGGGTGGGTATCTTACCTGTACCTCTCATCCTGCTCTAGAATGACTTTACTGTAAATTGCTTACAGCCTGGCACTCTGCAGCAGACCCTGAAGCTCTGGGAAACGCTGTCTTTGCCGGTCCCAGCTGATCAGCTAGGACCTCTGTTGCTAGCTTGCCACCAGAGGGCAGTGCTAGGGCTTTTTAATTGGCCAAGCAGTAAATCAGGGCCTGGAGTTCAGTCTGAAAACACAGGATAAACTACATTTTTTCCAGATCTTAATTTTTTTTAATAAATCAGGGATCTGTTTATAATGAGCCAAATACAGTACCAGTTAAGATAAGACAGTGTCTTGCATTACAGAAAAAGACAAGGAATTTCACTATTTAGTAGAACTTCAAATACAAAGATGCATCTCCTGAATTCAGCAATTCATTAAAGCTATAAATCACTAGAAGAGCACTCATTCTCAGTGTAAACAGTCACTCCTGGCCATCAAACATAGTGTACTGAGAACTGTGCTGCACTACAGATACTGTATTAGAATTAAAGACATGATGAGGTCTATTCCAACTCACTGTATTTTAACTAGCATGTTTATCAAAAGCTACAGTATCATGCCTGGCACGTGCACTTGCAATAGGCACTTGCAGCTCAGAAGGCCAACTGTATCCTGGGCTGCATCACAAGAAGCGTGGCCAGCAGGTCAAGGGAGGTGATTCTGCCCCTCTACTCTGCTCTGGTGAGACCCCACCTGGAACACTGTGTCCAGCTCTGGACTTCCCAACATAAGGAGGACATGGACCTGTTGGAGCGGGTCCAGAGGAGGCCACAAAGATGATCAGAGGATTAGAGCACCTCTGCTATGAGGAGAGGCTAAGAGTTGGGGCTGTTCAGCCTGGAGAAGAGAAGGCTCTGGGAAGACCTTATAGCAGCCTTCCAGTACTTAAAGGGGGACTACAAGAAAGCTGGAGGGGGCCTTTTTACAAGGGCACGTAGCCACAGGACAAGGGGTAATGGCTTTAAAATGGAAGAGGGTAGATTTAGATCAGATCTCAGGAACAAGTTCTTCACTATGAGGGTGGTGAGGCACTGGAACAGGCTGCCCAGGGAAGTTGTGGAGGCCCCATCCCTGGAGGCATTCAAGGCCAGGTTGGATGGGGCTTTGAGCAACCAGGTCTAGTAGGAGCTGTCCTTTCCCATGGCAGGGGGGCTGGAACTAGATGACCTTTAAGGTCCCTTCCAACCTAAACCATTCTATGATTCTATGCCACTACACATACTGACTGCAGAAACAACAAAACTAGTATCCTGCTGTAAGCTACCAACCTGGAATATACTGTATGTTCCATTAGAATAAATGGAATAAATGCCACCATTAGAATAAAAGGAATTCAGTACTTAGTCCCAGCTTTCTCTTTCAACTGACAAGTAGAATCAGCAGCAGTGCCAGACATTAAATTCCACTCCATCGACCTATGGTGGACTTTGGTGACCCAAGTAAAATATTCCAAATAGCTTACCAGTTATGTCAATAGGTTCCAGAGCAAAAGCTTCCTCTTCATTGGGAACAAGCGTTGTCTGATCAGTCATAGTTGGTAAAGGTTCAACTGGATCTACTGAGTCCGGGCTGTCTGGTCCACCCACTGCCAAATAGAACAAGCATCTTGCACTGAGTCAAAACGTTAAGAAACTGTGCTACCCTTCCCAACCCCACCTCCACATCTTAAACTGGTTTATCACACTGCATAATTCTGAGCTCAACATGCTTTTAAGGAATGAGAATCCCAATTAGTTGAAAGCAAGTAAATCTAGATCTAGCCCTAGATCATACTCACTTGATACATTATCATCATCATCCATATCATCATGGGGAGGTTGCTCTGGCATCATTACTCCACTTTCTGAGAGTGCAGGTGGGTCATCAAAAATACCGCCATCATTATTACTGAGAAGTTTGTCATCTGAAACAACCATATGAAAGAATCAGTTTTGTATCCACACATTTGTGAAAAGTACAGACAAATTTATGAAAACACAGATAAAGATAGTGCAAAAGTTAGAGAAACCTGTAATTCAATGCTGACGCAAAAGCAATTAGGAGTGCTTTTTCAAGGCGCGTTTCAGCTCAAATTTTGAGCTTCCAGGCAGTCTTTATTGCAATTGTCACGTATATGCATCTTACTAGGTTTCTTCGTACTTCACAGAGAAGCACTCAATACAATTCTCAACATATTAATTAAACCCTTGGAAGGAATGAAAGAACAAGAAGAGTTGCATATTGATTTTTCTCTAAAGAACATTGCATACAGAATGGAAAAAAACTCTGGACAATTTAGTTTTACTTCATTTGAAATACGTCAACACTTAAGGTGCTACACATCATCTATATTGCTGTAGCACTCACAAACTAGAATTCCACTGCTGAATGCATAACTTAGAGAGGGACCTGGGCAACAAAGGAAACAATCTCCCCTCATTCCCTCAAGAATTAATTACTGAGGCAGAAGGAAGCGCAGAGGAAAAACAAGTTTCTCAAACTTACCCAATATTCCACCATCATTTCCTTCTCCAAAATTATCATCTTTGTATTGGTCTTCATATTCCAGGTGATTGGATTTCTCATTGAGGTGACTGGTGCTCTGTTCAGGTTCCAGTAGGAGATTGGAAGCACTAGTGCTCACTAGCATGTCATCCTCAAATGCACTACCTTCTCTCATCATCTCACGATCATCCATCCCAAAGTCACCTGCAAGAATACGATTTCACTGCTATAAATGCTAAAGAACCAAGATGCAAGACACCTAGCTAATCAATCAATCAGGAAAGGGCCAAATGCAAGACCAAACTTCATTTCAAGTTGTCTTAATCACAGAGTTAATGACAACATGTAAGGAATTACACCCAACAATACCAAGATGAAAATACTGTTCGAACAATTATAAAAATAACCATCTCCTCTTCAAAGCATTTTATTATACTTACATGAATTGATTTTAGCAAGATTCTACTAAATTGTAGCTGCACTGAAACCAAAAAATTCCAAGGAATTCAAAAAAGTTATACCTTACACCTTGAGGTTGGGCTTCATGTACAGAAAGCAAACCAATACCAAATCAACACCACCATCAATACATAAATTATACTTTCAAAAAGTTACTAAATTATGGATTACATTATTGTACTCTGGAAACCAGATATTCAAATACAGCTGTCTTTAGGCTTTGATTCATAGCTTGGAACACGATCCTTGAAAAGATACTGAAAGAAGTAAACTAGTCACCACTGACTGCTTCAGCTTTAGAAATCTCATACCAGTTTCTCACTGAAAACATGTCCATGATTAAAACAATGGCTGACTTCATATTCACACCACATTTTGAAAATTATAATTGACAGTACTTCACTAATTAACCTGACTGAATAGTCTTCAGCTTTATATGGGCAGCTAGAAGCTTGCTGAATGTTAGAGGACAGGCTTTTTGGAAAAAACATGTACAAACTAAAAATTATATGTATGGAAACACAGCATGTTTGATCTAATTTGTTTTGTACTTAGTAGTGGGAATTCTGTGGTAATTGCAAAACCGTAATTTTACAGTTATCAAAACTAGCTTAGTAACACATAATAATACAGAAGATTTTTACCAAAGTCATTATCCTGGAGGATACTGATGTTGCCTACTTCTTCTCTCATTGTAATTTCTTCCACTCTACTCTGGTTCAAACTGAACTGCTGGGCCACATCAATATCACTTAAATAAACAGAAGGCAATTATTAAAAATCTCAATTTTAAAAAAATTAACAACAGATAGAGCCTGCTTAGATAAATGTGAAATTAGCTCCTAAAAAGTACACTATACACTTAAGTCAATTAATGAAAAAGCTGATGGTAAATACAGAATAGAAAACGCTACTTAAAACAGTAAGACCATTCACGGTTAAAACCCATCATCCAAATTGCGTTAGCTTCTGGGAAACGTATCAGTAACCTCTCTTACTCTTTGCTATGTTCTGGTCACTAATTTTAAAGGCCAAATTAATAACTAAGAACAGAGTTCCCCCCTTGAACTTCAAAAGCTATTAATATAACTTATCAAAACTATGCCTAGTAACAGTACCAAGTTCACACTTTGTGGTGTGTTAAGATACGTTTCTTAGAAAAACGCAAAATTTTTTATATAGTTTCAAATTTGTTTATAGTCTAAGTCGAATATAAACCAAATAGAACATTGAGTAAAGCAAACTGTATTCCAGAAATTCCACTCTGAATAATCCAAAAGGGTAACATCAATTTTTTTAAAGATCAAGAACTATGCAAGTTGTATATTTGTTATGTTTACAAGTAACTCATTAGTATTAAAAAGTTTTAAGAATTAAAAGTGTCACTACAGGAGCTCAACAAGGACGTTTCCATAAAACTAATCTCGTCTAACCTGCGAATGTATGTGACAGAGTGCCTTGCATAGAATAAAAAAGAAAACGGTAATACATATCTCAGTTTTTCAAAAGCTTCTGTAAGGACAGCTTTAACTTTGGTTAAAATTACATACTATTATGAACTTAAAATCAATGCAAAGATGACTGCGTACTTGCTTTGTATACTAAAAGACTTAAGAATACAAGTTACCTACAGGCTTTTTTTAATTCAGCAATGAGTTTGCTGTTTAAAACCAGATTCTCCTCAACTAAAGCCAAACATCATTTTCATGGAAATAAAGAAAACAAACCAAGCTTACTCTAGATCAGGAAGTGGTTGGTCAAAATCATGAAATTCTTCAGGTAAGGTAATGGCATTGTAAGCAGCCTCTCTGTTTTCCTCAGGCAAATCGACAACCCCTGCAGAGAAGAACACTCAGACATGAGTTCCCATTTCTTACAAGGACAGTATTTTTCACTGTGCCTTCAGCATTATTCTCTCTGCATGAGCTTCTTGTCTTTCAATAGCCAAACTGAACCGATCCTAGACACCTATGAAGAAACCTTAAATAAGGTTAGTATTGAGATTCAGTGTAAATTCAAAATATATACCCTCAAGCCCTTTTACCGTTTTGTATAAACCCGGAAGCCTCAAATCACTCAATGTTCGTACAGCACAATGCAGAGCCATGCAGCTGACACAAGCACTGTATGTCATCACAACACTAAGGAGGTACCTGCTACGAAATCATTTTATCATGACGGTCCAGACAAGCTAGTTAGTCCTATATTTTTCTTTGGGTAAACCACTGGCAACACAGTATGACTACTTTGCTACCAGTCATTTAGTCAGTTCAATTAGCTCTCAGAGTCCCAGCACAGTACTGGCTGTACTTGGGCCACACAAACTCTTAGGCTTCTGCATTTAAAAGAGCTGGATTACCTAAACCACATACATACCTTTTCTTGTCCTCCCGAGATGCTTAATCTGCTATTCAACAGGTATTCTCAGAGCATGACTATCAGATTAGGCATCACACGAAAACAGTGCCAGTAGTTGGTGCCTCTCTTTTATTCAAAGGCTTAGAGGTCAGGACACTTGAAAGTGCATGGGAAATGCAGGTTCAATTCCTTCTGTAACTTGCAGAAGATTTAAGCTCTATTTTCTGCCTTCTGACCCACACAACACAGGCAATTATGAGGTACAGATACTTTGGAAACACTCTGGCCACTGTGCTCCCCTCCGCAATGAATAATCAAAGAACCACTGTCCAGAGAGACCAGGAACAAGCATGACTCTGTAGTTTACTCATCTTGGTACTTGGCTAGGAATGAAGAAACCTAGTCCATCCTTTCAGGGCTATCCAATATTTTTACCTGTTGGCTGCTTAAAATAAAATATGTAAATGATTCTCAGAGCAGACATGATCAAGACAATGCCTAAGCCACAAAGTTGGTAAACTGAGAACAAAGATAAACACCACAACTTGTTTCAGGTTACCATGCCATTTTTTGTAAATCTTGTTTTAAGGCGCTTCACCTTCTACATGAGCTCTGTTGGGAGTGAGAAAATTGGGAAAACAGATTGCCTTGTGAAATTAGACAAATTTATGTGTTCTCGTCACCCAGGGAAATTAAATGCAATAGTAAACAAAAATTGGCAACAGTCAACAAATTGTCACTGAAAGCTACATAAAGTTCAATGCCTGAATCACAATGTGAAGATCAGGAAATGAAGATGAAAGCATTAGACAATTTAACTTTCCTCAAATTTAGTCTTGCATTGGCTTTCAAGAATTGCCTTTCAAAAAAAAAAGTATTCCTCAAGCTCAGCTTTTAAATCTATTACACTCACAAACTTAAAAAGGTAGACTATGATTCCGCAGCTGAGTATTGAGCAGCATCACTGCCACAGCTACACTCCACCTGGAAAAAAGTTTCCCAGGCCAGAATTAAAGAAAACTATCAACTGTGTGTAAGCCAAGTAATTAATTGCTGGAAAGTCATTTCAGGTATTAATACAGCTCCCCATCTTCATGGAAAACCTTAACTTCTCCCTCTGTTGTTGCTTAGTCTTGTGTGTCACACATACAAAGGGGAAATCACATTACAGTTCACATTATTTCCAGAAACTAAAATGTGAAAGTAGTGAAAAAACAGATTACTTCTATGTTTCTTTTGTAACTCATGGCAAGGCAACCTTTACCCTTGATGGAAACAGGCTCCCTTCTGTGCTTCTATTCAGTACATGCAACTGGCCCTTTTCAGACTTGTGACAGAAGGTAAAAACCATGCAGCATATTTCCATTAACATTATACACCAACAACAGCCAAAATCATAACTGAGATTTTACTGAATCAGCACTAATAAGAAAAGTTTTTGCTCAGAATTCAATTAAAAGATGTTTTTCCAGCATACAGCTCAGTCACACAGCCAGCCTGAAGCTGCACTGAAGAAAATAACTTCTCCTATAATTCTGTATAACTTTATGCAATTCTTCCACAGAGCTCGGAAGGTAGAATTGTATACCTTCTAAATAAATACCATTATATAACAACGTAACTTTTCAGAATGCTTAAAGACAGATACCTGGACGAAAAGCCATCTTAATCTTAATGAAAGCCTCATTACAGTCTGCAAGAAGATATTTTGCTTTCCTGTGGTAGATTCTAACAACGCCTAGTAAGAGATGTCCTGAGGTTCGAAGCGCCATCTTCACCTAAAAACATATTGCACAATCAGTGAATTAGATGTAGCCTTACTTTTTTCCCCTTAATGAAATTTCAGTCAGTATGAGTTTGCATGAGTATTTCAGTAACATCAAATATCCAAAACACACATAAAAATCAGCAGAAAACAGAAGAAAGAATGCAAAGCCTACAGTTCAAGATGACACTCTACATATTATTTATGGATGACCCGGTCAATATCAGTAACTTAAAAGCAGCTCACTCCAGGAATTCCCAAACACTGCTCTGGCTAGTAAAAAACAAACAAATAACAACAAAAAAACCCAACAACAAGACAAAACCCATTTATCACATCTTTTTCTGACATCTTTGTTACTTCAATTGTGAAAAAAGTGGAAAAAGACAAATTTGGACAGTGATAAATTACAACTTGGTTAAGTAAAATTTGGTTAAAAACTGTTACTTGTTACCTCTCCATCTTCTGTCCTGCAGTTAAAGATAAAATCAGAGAGAAATAGTGGAAGATATGGGGTGTCCACAAAAAAGCACTGCCACATTAAAACAAATTTAAGTTCCTCTCCTCTTTAACCTCACTGCTTTACTATGTAATCAAGTATCTGCTGTGGGAACAGAAAACTGATAAATTCCAGGGAAGGACTCTTCTGAAGTACTTCACTATGAAAGAGCATGAGACTTGTGTTGAAAGGTACAAGGAAAAATTGTCTCCCAGAAAGATTAAGCCATATAGGGTTTAAACTCAACCTCTAAGAATTCAGAATTTTCCTTGTAAACAATGTCTTTTTAATATTCCAGCTGACTGAAGTGTTACCCAAAGTTAAATATATGAAAGAATACCTATCAATTTCTCCCTTTTCTAGAAGAACGCTGCAGCTCACAAGTGAGTCCGTGAACATTATCATCTTCTTTCTAAATCCTTCCAGAGTTGAAGCTCTGTCCTGGAATAGTATCTCTGTGATTGTACTATACAGTTTTTGCTTATACTTAGCTGTTCTTCCAAAATCCAGAGTAGCATTATAGAAATATTGTTATATTTGTATCAATCAAAGAAAAGATAAAAATAAGTTTTCTTTCTTTTTCAAATAGTTGTTTTTCTTTTAAGACATTCAGACATGCATTAAGTGACTAAAGTCACAACCATATCAGTCCACTAGTTCTTAAATGGAAAATTTCATTTTCATGAGTAGTAGAGGGGAAAAGAACCAAACACCCAAGATCCTCAAAGTTTCCTCTGGTTTCACAACAGCGATCCAGAAGCGTTATGTTCTTTCAGTTTTGTTGCTATCTATTCACGTCCCAGAAAACCAGAGACTAAAAGCTTCAAAAGCAAGGCTTTTACACTACAGTGGAGTATTTTTATTATATGGAGAACTATCCTCATGTAACCAGTAACAATACAAGCTACCATGATACTTTAGGTCTTTTTGCTGTAGCTAAGCAGAAAAATGCTTTGAACTTAGGTCACAAGCATAAATAAGAATATCTTAAGTGTTATTTCTACAGCTCCCAGTAACAACAGCACTGAAAGAGCATCATCATAAGCCCTTAAAAGTTACTTCTTAGAAAGCCTGGGATTTCTTCTCTTCCAAATATTTGCTTCTACATGATGCATGGTGCATCAAGGTACAAGTTCTCAATTTATACAAAGCAAAACATTTTCTAACTAAACCGCACAATACTTTAGCATTAGAAAATTGACAAGAAAATATTCTTCAGAATCAAAGAGTCAATAGAGTATTTCATATCTGAACAGACCTTTCTACCCTCTAAAACAGCAACATTAAGAATTTTGATTCAGTGACCCAAACAGTAACTACCACCTGTACACACAATTTCTTTTCATTACAAGATAACATTACATCAGCGTAAAATAGATACCTTTGGTGAAATGATACTCTCCACGCTGCTCTCCAGATTACATTCAAAAACATGGGCTTTGGTTAGCTTCTTATCCCAGTGGGCCGCCAGCCAGATTTTGGCCAGCGGCCCACGCTTGCTCAGGACAAAGTGGGCATAGAACATGGTCCCAGATGTCTAAAACAAAGTGCAAACCTGTAAAGACAAAGGCAATTTTTTTTTTGTTTCTAGAAAATTTTCTATAACGAACATCCTTGTAAACACACCCTTTATCTGCAGTAAGCAAAGCACATGTTTGCTTTTCATTAAGTCAGACTATTTGTATAAAACAATTAAGAAGCCAACACTTAGAAGTGTTGGCCATGTAGTAGCATATATATTTATTGCAGAGGAAATATAAAGCAGAGAGAACAGCAACCAATGACATAATTTAAAGATATTTACCATCGCACAAGATGTTTACATAATTTAAAGATGTTTACCATCCCACAAGAAAAAAAGTCTTGAACATATGAAAACTTTATGGTAATTATACCAAACTCTCATAATGCAAACAAACACATCTCAGTTTCTACTCTTAATTCAGTAGCTACTACTATGCTATACCAGCATAGATTCTACATCATTTCAGTTAAACATTCAGCATTATAAAATACACAATCCTAAACTTTTTGGACTCCACCATATTTTCTTAAATAGGAAGTACAATTCATTTCTGAACAGACTGCTCTCCATTTCATAATCCTCTTAGTAACACTTCATATTTTTTATTCAAGTGTTGCTAAAAATGGTAAGAAAATTGATTGCATTATTCCAAACTTCCTGAAGATTTCATTTTCCTCTTTCTCCTTCATCAGAAAAAACAAACTTCCTTTTATCTATTTATCTAGCGACTACCTTCTTACAGCTGACAAGATGCCAACATATCAAACCATGGGGAAGCAGAACAGCATGATATTTTATGATCTAAACGTGCCAGTTTCATGCACGAAGTATGCACATGATTCAGTTCAACTACAAGTTGAGAGAACAGTTTGCTTTAAAGAGGTAGAAGATTCTCCATAAACAGCTTGTTCTCCAGCAACATCCTTAACCAGGGAAAAAGAAATGAAAAAGAACAGGAGAGATGCAACAGGTGCATTTCAGTTTTTACCTCCTCCGTGCCTACAAAAAAACTGCCAGAGGAAGCACAGCAACCTAACAGTAAAAGCACGGCAGTCCAATCTGGGCACACACAGCCAGTGTGAGGAGCATCAGTTTCTAGCCATAAAAAAAACCTGGTGTTTCCCAAATGCATGCTAACAGAACTTAGAAGCAAACAGGGAAACACAAAGCATTGGTAAACATGACAGCCAGAGAGATTCTCAGGAAGCCAATTCCTAAACCATACCAGTTCACTTGTAGTTAAAAGAAACAAGTTTCAAAGCAGTTAGGGTAGAGCTGTTGATATTTCTAGTGTACGCCTAACAAAAAAAAAAAATAGGAGCAGCACAATCGTGACTGGTAGAAAAATAAGTATAAAGGCAAGAGAAGCACTGGCATTACTAGTTCAGTGGAAGCAAAGCCAACTGCTAGATAGCTGGGTAACAAATGAAAAATTGTAGATCTAGGGAAAGATCTCTGAAAGAAAGTGTTTTGTGTATGTAGGGGGTGTTATGTTTTAATAAATGGGAGTTGAAGGATAGGGAAAACTATCTTTGTAGTGGCATCATACTCTGTACTTGTACCCACTCATAGGTGTCGATCAACGTGCATGATGAAAGCTTTGAATTTCATCAGCATTAAACAGAACAGAGTTGTTTGGACAACAGATTACCAAGCTTATCTGTCTTAATGGCAGACTGGCCACTGATTCTGTTCATAACCAAGAACGGGCACAGTGGAGAGGATTTAAAGGCCACGTTCAGCTTCAGCTTGAGTTAACACAGTAGAGAGAAAGGATCAAAACTACTCTTGGGAGTGAAGTTAATAGCGTTGAGTCATAACAAAGCTGCAGATGAACAAAAAGTTAAAATGTCATTTTTGTTGGTTGAGATTGTGGGGGGGCTAAGGACAACAGTGTGAAAAGATGGACATGAGCGACATTTTCCAGGAAGCATAACAAAACAATTTTGGAAGTCTCCTTGATCAATAAAAGTTATCTAACAGAGAGTATTCTACTCCCCCCCCATGTTTTTTGAATTACATCACACTGCCTCAAAGGCCAGCAGACAATTCAATCCCTTGCGCATTTTTAAGGCCTCACAATATTTTTGCATATCCAGAGGCATAACTTTACAGCACAGCATTTTGATATCTTGCGTTGCCACCACAACCATGAACTGTTCTGGTAACAGCAGGCCTGTAAATTACCCCCAAATATGAGGAACAGGGGAAAACACAAACATACAGTTAACAAAACCACTTATATTACTCTGCTAAAAACTTCCAACAACAGTTGCAAAAGAATGTACTTTGATTCATGGAGTTTGGCACAATTAGTCACCAATGTTTTACAATCATTAAAATATGTAGCACCGGCTTCACAAAACTTCCAAAATACAGTTAACTGTAACCCTGAAAACATACTGAAGATTTTCTGTTAAATGTGAAACATACTATTTTGACAAGTCAGACAGAAACAACTTATCACTTTAAATCCCAGATACCAAGGATAATGCAAGCATAAGACAAACAACTATCTAAAATATCAAAGAGAAAGCAAGGTTCCCAAAAAAACTGAGGTTATCAAGATCACTATCAAGGCTTATAATTTGACAACTTCCCCCCCCCCCCCCNNNTAACACAGACACATTGTTAACTTCTTTCTGCCTTTTAAAGAACTGACAATGCAAGTCAAGGTAGGGGGATTGACATATGTGAATGGGTTTTAAAACATATGCTTTGATAGCAATTAAATCAAAGAAGAGAGGCTGAAAACCACTACACCAAGGGAAGGCACAGAAACAGTAAGTGGTCACCTGTGTTTGTGGTGTTTCCTAGGTTTGACTGCCACTCAGTACTGGAGTTACGGATCAAACCCAAAACTTGATTCTAAGACTAATGAGAGGATTATACATGTGCAGGGTACTTAAACTTTTGAAGTGAATCAGAATCAAAAATAGCTAGCTTCTGACAGAGGTTGTCTGTTTCCCTTCAGCCATTAATGAAGCCTTGCCACAGCAAAATGCATGAAGAGAAACAGTGACAATCAGACTACAGATAGTTTTTAAAGTCTGTTTTAACCTGAACTGTTATTAACAAATAATCCAGCCTTGTTTAATATCTTTATTGATGATCTGGACAAGGGGATTGAGTGCACCCCCAGTAAGTTTGAAGATGACACCAAATTAAGCGGGAGTGTTGATCTGCTTGAGGGTAGGAAGGCTCTGCAGAGAGATCTGGACAGACTGGAT